>JAYMSL010002062.1:0-15188 GCA_036897195.1 Plantago coronopus
GTATATAATTAGGCCCTTGAGGTTGGCTCGGACCAGATTGAGGCTGAGCACGATTAGGCCCTTGAGGTTGCCTCGGACCTGATTGAGGCCGAGTATGATCATTAGGCACTCGAGGAGTTGAAGTTGTCTCGGACTTGATTAAGGGTGCGTAAGATTATGCCATTAATTAGATAGGCTTGGTCGAAATAGAGGTTGGCCCTGCGTCTTGCGTTTAAAATTGAGATTGCATAAAGTGAGCAGATATAAGATTGAGCAACTGCTGGTTTGGATCAACTTGAGATGGCATGTTATTAGGAAAAAAATGTTAGTCAAGTTTACATCATATTGGGTAGCTGCAGCTGCATTCTGAGATGACAGAGCAGGTGCATTCGGGGTATTCAGTTGCGGTGTGGCTGGAGCATTGGCAACATTTCGGAATGATTGTTGGTCATTCGCCATTCTAAGAGCTTGCCAACACTGTATGGCACCAATGTTAAGCCTCTGATCAGTTTAGCATGTAGCTAGTAAACTATGCATAACACAATCTTTACACAAACCCATGCTAATAATCAATCTCATAGTCAATAATTCTTTATGTGTGCTTCACTAGAAATGCGAACAACCCCCGTACCCAAACGAGCAAACGATCAGTAGCCAGAACTCGATTGAGTAAATGGTCAGTTCCCGATCGATTATAGATGAAGTTCATTACAAAGATAGAAAGGCAAATACAGTAATATTGAAACGAAAACGTCAATGGTTCAATGGGTCTTACAAAGTTGCAATTTGAAATCGAACAATTTAGTGGGAATTTAAATAGAAAACTAAACATCACCACAGAGCTTACAGAACGGACCAATCAGAACACGAGAAACTGAAAACAGCAAGTTAAACAAAAATGTCACAGGCGCGTAGCCTTAACAATCCTCAAAAACCCCTCTTTCTTTCTTTCAAACCCGAGACTGTACTAGTTCCAGCTCCAGCTGCTCCACCGTTCTCAGATTTGCGCAACAATGGTGAAACTCGCAGAGAAATCATCAGATTACGAAGAACTCCGAAACGCTCGAATTTCCGAAAACCAGGTATATCCATAATCCAATAAGCTATCTTCTGGTGTCAATTTGCGAATTCATTTTCAGTTTGCGATGCTGAAAACTTGAAATGATCAACCACAGGCTCGATTGGCTTCTCTTGGACTTACGAGGACTGCATCGGAATTGCGAGCCTTGACTTCTTCTCCGGTCAAATCGGAGAAACCTCGTGTCAAGAAATCGCAGAAAGTCGACCACAGCTCCACCCCCTTGCGCCGTTCCTCGCGCTTAAGCGAAAACCCTTCACAAGGTTTACAAATCTAAACCCAGGATTTTATGTTGGATTTTGTGTTTGTGTTTGTTTCTGTTTATGGAGATGAGCTAATTTAGGTTTGGTTATTGAATATGCAAAGTGAGCTACTTAGAGTGTGATGAGACTGGGAAAAGGGGATTCAGAAAGTCGAAGATTTCAGCAGAGGCTTTAGCTGGGCGTTGCAATAGCAAAGCTAGAGGAAGTTTGTATGATCCTACTTATGGCTTATCATGTCATTTCTGCAGGTACTGATCTCATATGGCAATTCTCCTGCTTTATTGAGCATGATATTTGCTGTTTTTCAATCGAATTCTTGTTAGTATAACACTGAATTTTTCTTTCTCCATTACTTGTCAGTTCTGATTTTTATCATCTAGGCATTTACTATTTTAAGCTTTGTGATGGCTCATTAGAAATTTATTGGTTCTCAATTAAATGGTTTGTTATCTATAGCTGCACGGGTCAATGTGTCACTTGCAATATATTAGTACTTGAACTGTGGCAAGTAACTTATTCTGATTATTCACACTATTTACATGGCGTAGATACTACATTGTGGAGCATAACAATTTTATAAAGGATTAGATCGAATGTTGTCCGGGCAGAAATGTTTCGTATGTGAATCATTAGTTTTTTAATATCAGTAGTAATGGTAACTTCATTGAGTTTCGCATAGTTCTTGATGGAGATCTTGAGAACAATTCAGTATTTGCCCGTTTCTACAACAAATAATGCAGTGAGCACAAGACTACCTGAGTCCTGAGAGGCTGAGATAAATTATGAATCCTTTAATAAAAACTGTAGACAAATGTGATTGAATGAGATAATGCGGTTATCTGAGATTTAAATTGTCAGATGTCTTCGTAGATCATGTGTATGAGTTTTACACAGTTACCTTTGATGTATCTGATTGTTGGTACATTGGTGTAATGACTCTTAAGGAATGTCAACCTGTACAGTTGTCTTTTTATTAGAACATGCCTTTAAATTGCAATATATATGTTACAAACAATGCAAGTCTTTTTAATGAGTTCATGTAAACAATACAGGCAAAAGAAACTATGTGGGGAAGACGACTGCAAACGCTGTGGTGATCTTGACATGGACCAACCATGCATAGGTCAGTTTCACACACACGACTATCTTGTTCACCATAATCTAACAAGTACTGATAACTGCCAAACTGTGACTACAGGTAAAACAGACTGCTCAATGTGTCATTCTGGGAGTGGCATTTTTTGTCGCGCTTGTCTCAAGATTCGCTATGGAGAAGGTAAGTCAGTAAGTAAGTCCTGTAGGCTTTGTATCTGAAAATGTCCAGATGATTTATTTTCTTCGATCTATATTTGCTACTTGCTAGAAATGGAGGATGTGAGAGCCAATAAAGAATGGATATGTCCTCACTGTACTGAAGAGAAAGGAATCAATCCCTACTGGATATGTAACAGGTCTATAAATCCCTCTCTACGATACATATCTTTCAGCCTGCTAATGGTACTATAGAGTATAGACTATAAGTACATCTTATGTTCACGTATATTTGATGCATTTCTTGATCCAATGTCAAACTCTAGTTCTGTTCTCATTAACATTTCTCATCTTCTCATTACAGCTCAATCTGCCTAAAGAAAAGAAAGATGGTTCCAACGGGCATTGCCATTTACAGAGGTCAGTTCTGTATAAATTCTCAAACAAGACTAATGAGATCAATTATCTTCCCTTAACTATGAACTTGGTTACACATGCAGCCAGAGAGATGGGATTCAAATCTGTGGCACATCTCATGATGCACGAACTTCAGCTAGCAAATAAATGAGGATTTTGTGATGTTCCCATCTGTATGTATGAAGCACCAAGTGGTGAACCGATTTTGTCTAACTACAGGCTTTGATGTAAAACTCTCTGATAATCTCTTTTGTCTGACTAACTAAAGTAGAAGCCATTGATTGAGTTTAAAGTGATCAATCATCTTTGCAGAGGTTACAGAGCACATTTTGTGATGTTAAGCTCTACGAAGTTTTTGTGGTTGAATATTATGATTATCAAGAGACTTTATATCCGGTCTCCGGTTAATAGAATTGACTTGGCCAGTTGAGCTAATCGGATGAGTTACTTGCATTTCACTGGTCTGAGCCCTGCAACTCCTTTTTCATTTATGCTTGTTGTCTTGTTGATGGCCACCATTTGATTGTGTATTTCATACAGTTGAAGCAGTTTCAACTTCCGTATTAAACCCGAAATTTTATCTTTTCATAGAAATTCCCCAAACTTTATTTTTCAGACCTTACACTTCATTTTGCAAGAATAGTTTTGGTTGACGATCTCGATCTATTCATGTGAACGAACATAAATTTGGAGTATACTAAGTTAAATCTCAATTGATATGAAATTTATTAGTGTTGCACTTTTTAAACAAAACAACATATGTCAACGGGTGCAAGTTCAAATGCAACAATAGATGTTTGACTTAAATTTGAAACTAATCGATTTTATATAATACTGATTTGAAATTTAAGCAGCTTCAATATGTGAAGTTGTAGATAGCAATTCAACTTGAATGCCCCGGCCGTGTCAAACTAAGATTCAACTATGTTTAGAAAACCGATACATTGACTAGAGTTGATTCAGTCGAATCTCAACCAAACAATTTATGTAGATTGAAATTAAGTAAATCCATCGTTAACCTTTTTCATTGAAAACAATTGAACATTTGTATTCATACAATTGATAACAATAGTACTGAGTATATGTTGAAGATCATACAGAAACAGAGAAATTGAAGAAACAAACTAAAGAAACGGAAATACCGAAAAACGTGATTTATATAATGTTTGGCGACTTTCTAACTAAACTGGAGCGTGGAACAGCCGAACTGAGCTACAGAGGATCACGACTTAAAGAAGCAGCCAATAGGAAAGAAAGGAACAAGCACAATGCGTAGCACAAGAACAGAATTTGGGTGAAGACAAATTCTGTTAGGGTTCTTCTTCATTCATCTGCACCGACGTCAGCATTCCAAAATTCTCCAGAAAGATCGAAGGTTAACCTTGGATATTCTCCAGATTTACAGTACGTACGGAGACGATCTCAACCATGTATCAATTTTACAGTTTTACGCCTTGGCTTGGTAGATTTAGCTTATAAATAGGAGGCCAAGTTCATTGTATTTCTCATCAATTCAGTCTTCAATCAATCAAAAGATCACCACAGTGTGGTTCAAATTATGCAATCTTTTGTTAGTATACTAACGATAAGCGCACCTGGATTGATAATACGATCTGCCACCACCAATATTACTTTGCAGATTTCAAAACAAAGGTATCGGCAGCTAGTGACTGATTCCCGCTTAATTGTGATTTTGGCGGGAAACTCAAATCCAATTCTGTTGGTATTCATTCAAACGAAAACAGTAAAACACCATAGCTGCTAGTTCATTTAGGACTGGAAGAATAACAATGGGAAGAAGAAGAAGCCTCAAGCCAAGATTGGACTACGAAGAGCTCAGGAATGCTTGCATTACTGAAAACCAGGTTCTTTTTCTTCACCTAATCTCTTCAAATTCTTCAATTTGCTGCATCTCTATGCATATTGCTATTATCTCTGTTTGAAATGTGGTCAAATGAACAACAGGCCCGGATGTCTTCCATTGGTCTGTCTGCAACAATCTCATCCTTGAAAAAGCCTAGCAAACCCCCTATTGTTAAGAAGAAACCGACCCCAAAACCCGGTTACAGCTCCGTTCCTTTGCGCCGTTCAGGCCGTGTGCCCGGTAAGTTTGTACAAGCCATTATAATCTCTTTAATCGGTGGTTGAATTGTTGCTTAGATGCTCTATTATGATAGACTTTAACCCTAACTGACTATGAAATCAAAGGTGGAATACCTGAGCCTGAATCAGTAGTCAAGGAGGAGGCTGAAGAGGGGGAAACTGATGAGGAAGATGTGAAAATGCCGAAGAAGGCTTCGAGTGCTTTCTTTGTTTTCTTGGAAGGTTTTCGGAAGCAATACCAAGAGAAGCACCCCGATAACAAATTAGTTGGTGTTGTTGGTAAAGCTGGTGGTGAGAAGTGGAAGTCGATGAGTGATGTCGAGAAGTCTCCGTTTGTTGCGGAGAATGAGAAGCGCAAGGAGAAGTATAAACTCTACAAGATGAAATTGGCTGGTGGTGGTCGTGGCAAACCTGATAAGCCTATGCCATTGAAGAAAGAAGTTTCTATAAAGGAAGAGGTCTGGTGATAAGGCTGGCGATATATTTCTTGTTTAGGTGGGTGTTGCCGCCCGTGTTGGTTTTTGTCTATGTTTAGCCTTATGTGATCCGGCAGATATGTATTAACTATACCTTGTTGTGGTTGTTTATGTATGAAAGTCTTGGTTTGATGACGATGACTGGTTGTTTCTGTATGACAGTTTTGGTTTAACTGATAATGAGCGGTTGTTTCTGTATGAAAGTCTTGTTTTTATTTGTTATGCTTTTGTTTAATTGTCGATGTATGTTCTTACCCGTGTTTAGGCCTATGTGATGAGTAGCTTTTGGTGAAGTCTTTCTGCACAAACAATACTTTGTTTAAGTTTCTAAATGAAAGGTATAGTTTTTCTTGTCATAGATTGTATCTATATCTACTTCTTATCCCAGAAATGAGGGGCAAAAGGCAAAAAAAGTGAAGCTAATTGATTCGGTTCCTATTTGTTATGCTGAAATTATCTTCTCTTCATTATTTGCTTTCAGGATTGGGCTATTTTGTGTATAATGGAGTGAAAATGATAGTAATAGAAAGGGGATCCAGAGCCTTTGTGAGTACTAAATCTGAATGATCCCCACATAATATTGGATTTCTGTTGTTTCTATAGGTTCTGTTTTATCTTAAATTTTGTTTGTAGCTTTGTTGGCCCTTGCATATATTCTTTACTGATTCCTTTATGTGAAGTTCTTGTATAGCTGAACTTACTAGCATAATTCACATGATGATTCTCCCCCGTTGTCTTCATTTAAATTGTTCGAACTGTTGATTATTTGTGCTTTTATTTTGACCATTAAGGATTGTTCATACAGTAAATGGCTTTATACTAGTAAGGGAGCAAGTGAGAAGGATCTGGAGGGATTCATGAGATGTTTGGTTCGACATTATCCTGTTGCTTTAATTTTAGCCCTGGTTGATTGATTAGATGCCATATGTAATATGCCATAGTTGGAAAGGGCAGTACTGTGATCTTGTATGCATGTGATCAATAGAATATGTCGAAGACTAAAATTACATTGTTATAGTGGATGAGGAGGAATCAAATCTTGAACAAAGTCCAAGATTCTGAAGCACCCCCATTACTTCTCTTGGAGGAATCAGTCTGTCACCAGGGCATGAAATTCTTTAGCGTCTTTGATGAGAGCGAGGTGCTGAGAAGTCAGGTTAAGTGGAAGGATTCAACGTGGTGAATGAATCTATTATTACTGAATAGGTGAGTTGCCGGCTGGAAATGGAGAGAACTCGGAAATAGACTAGCTGAAAATACATGAAAAAGTTATCAAGTTATAACTACAGGTGTTCTTTTCAATTGATTACTTCAGTGAAGCTGAAGTTATTGCGTATATAAGGTGGATGTGGAATTAATCCTGCTGGATATATTCGTTTTCAGGACTCTTAGTTGTACTTTTGTACATGCATAATTGTCATCCCATACCTGTCCAGTAGTCCAGTCCAGGCATGCTTAGTTTCCTCCTTTATCGATTTCAAGCTATAATTATAAGTTCTCCTACTGTTTGTGCCTTTTCTGGAAAATAAACAACCTCAATCTTTGCAGCTAAGAGAGAATTGTCTTCAGCTGATGGTGCAGCGTTATCCGAGAGTCGTGGGGTTTACATTCCGCTAATGGATACTACCTTATATTTTACTGATACTGCTAATGACATCAAGACAGTATTATCTTAGACAGATGGAATTGAAACCTGCTATATATACTGATATACTGACTTTGCAAAATGAATTAAGCTTAAGTGACAATTCAATGTGTAATGAACTGCAAGTGAATGTTAACAGCTAATCGTGTCAATTTGTGCTGTTATGCAGGGTTCGTATGTTAACTACCTGAACCGGAAGCAGACGATACATCTGTTAGCAAGAAATCGTATCGTGTTCGTGTAGCCAGCCAGCCAGCCAGCAGTTTGGTAGATCATTTGGTGGAATGAAGTTAGCAGGAAAATGTTTCAAGTTCAGAAATGAAGCCACCGAGTTTCGTGTAAACTGAACATATCTGTGTTTGAGCAACAGCTAGTTTAGAGCACATAGTTTGGTTAATCTTACAAGTTTAATGTTTGTGTCTGTAATCTGGAAGACTTTGCTGTAATTTAATCAGTTTGTTGCATGTTGAATATTGGAGCACAAGTTTGCTCATTTCAACTCTAATTTTGGTTGTCATAAATGGAATAATTTTGCTTTAACTCAACTACTAACTTGTATATCAAGTTGATCATAGCCTCTTCTACTAGATCTCAATAATTCATTTCGGAAAAACTTCTTTGGAATCTATAGCCGCGCTACTCTATAATGCGCACTAGTTAAACTTTCGGATTTACCTTTAAATTTACTGAAGAAAGTAAACCATATTGAGTGGGAATTTTAAAACTTAAAATCATTCTAGATCTCAATAATTCCATGAAACTTCTTTGGAATCTATAGGCGTGCTACTCTATAACGCGCGCTACGTAAACTTCCGGGTTTACCTTTAAATTTACTGAACAAAGTAAACCATATTGAATGGGTCTTTCTAAAACTTAAAAGTCACAGAACATAAATTCAATTTCAGTAAAAGTCAGACTTTATAAATTATAATCACCACCGTAACATCATTGCTTATGTCAGAAATCGATAAGAAACTATCAAACTTGAATTCGACATTTAAAGCAATTGTCACTAATGATATTTTCATTTTGGCATGAAAGTCGAACTAAGGTAACACCTAAGCATGTAGTGTAGGCGGATCATGAAGGTTTTCTCGATATACTTGGAACTTAACATCCACTAACCTTTTGATGCACACTCGATAAACCTTACACACTTACCTAATAGCATATGATCCACGTCCGAGTTAATAGGTCCAACATACATGCATGACATAAATTTGTTTCAAACATAGGATACTCCTTTTAACCTGGTCACTCTTGCGGGTCTTAAGTTTAAGTATTAAGGCTTAGTTCAATTCACCTAAAAATTTCTAATCTGAACTGAATGGACTTAAACTTAACTTAATGAATCTGAACTAAACACCGGAATTAATACGAAATTAACCGGATCTACAAATTGGCTAATGCTGAAATTTACTAGTAATAAACTAATAATTAGATCAACGGACAAATAGATGATATATCTATTCGTGATGGGAAGAAATTAAGAAGGGCCCATAAAGCACAATAATTTGATGCAACGGCCGTTAATTAATTAAATAATTTTAATTACTAATATGATTAAACATATCCGTTGATCACCAGCCGATTTTTGTACCAAATTTCATGACTAAAATTTAGATTAGGTATCGATTGATTTCCTTTTGAGTAATCCTCGTTGTTTAAATGTCAACGAGAGAAAGTCGATAACTAAGTACACACCTCCTTTTTTTTTTATTAACATAATAAATTTCACTTTCTTTTCTCCTCTTTCCTTATCTATGTAGGGCTGAAAATAGTAAACAAAATAAACTGCGATAAGTCATACAGTACTGTCTTATAGAATGAAGTCTTATTGATCGATGAAAAGTTTTTTTTTTTTTAAAACGACAAAAACATTTTAATTTACATATATGAATGTACACATTTACAGTTCATCATCATAATCAATATGAGCATTACATCATTGATTGAACCATTCATATCTTCGAAAATATTAAATTAGTTAAAAATCAATGAAAAGTTAGGCTCAGTTCAATTTGTTAAAAATTTCTAAACTGAACAAATTTGAATTTAACGTAAACTGAACAAAGTCTTATTACCTAATTTAGTAGTTAAACTTAGTTAAACCTAGAATGATTTGATAAATTTTGTATTAAGATATAGATTACCTCATTAGCTTGCACTAAACACTTGCCAAACTATATCTGTATTCAAAGTTGAAACTAACGTGTAAATGTACTAATGTTTCCAAGTGAGGACATTCACCTACATTAATAAGTTGGGATTCACCCACTTACAAATAATATATTTACCATTTATTTTTCTTTCACGTCACTCTAGCAAAGATAATAAACAAACCAAATACTAGACCAATTCTGTATTGGTTTGTTAATTATAAGAATAAAATTCAATTTTTCCCCAAACTTCAAATTTTCCCCACCCTAAATATATGATATTTCCAATTTGTTTACACGGATGGATCTTTTTATTATTTTGAAACCTTAATTACACTATATTCGATCCTTGATATCAGTAGCTATAGGTTTGTATATACTTTGTAACAACCTTACTAGATTCTCAAATCAAAAACTTCATATCTATGTTATAAAGCTTGTAAACGAGACGAAACATTATTTTAAACAATTGATTCATAATGAATAAAAAGAATTATGGCTTAACAACAAACACCATCGTGGTCTCCATTCATTTTTTTTCATTTTATCATGTTGCATATCGTTACCTAAAGTTCCATCGCGACGCGGCTAAATTGAATGTTAGATGGTCTAAGATTCAAAGTGTATTAGCCTAGTAGTCAAGGTCGGCCCTGGACCCATGCGGTATGTTCAACCGCACAGGGCCTCCCGTCCAGGACCGGTAGTCTATATGAATAGGTTCATAAAAACAATACCAAGATTATAAAAGTATCTTGGGTTCTTTTTACTTCTAGGCCTAGGTCCATAGGAGAATTTTGTGCAACGTCTAGGGCCTATAAAAATGCAGTCTCACAGTTTATATATTGTTGATTAAGAAATTGATTCCCTTAGGCGAAAGTTTGAACAATAAATATTTTTGGTTCCTTTTTACATTTGATAAGTTGCATTCTTTATTACTCTCAAATCCAGTTGTAGAAATCTTCAAAATGAACTGAAGCATAATGGTCAATATGATGTTGAAGTAGACTCTTTATACGTGGAGTTAAAATAGGTTAGGCAATTCATGCCTTATCGAAATATGGGAGTATAGTTGACATATTTTAGTTATGTGAAATATATTGGTTGTTATCATAAAAGATTGATTGCTTATAGGTTTTGATAACAATTCTTATCACTGTTGCATTTGTTGAAAGAAGTTTTTCAAAGTTGAAGTTAGTGAAATTTTACATGCGTTCTATAATGTCAAAAGATCAACTTATGGATTATGTATATCAACTAATATAATGGATTTTTTTTTGAAATGGCAAAATATTTCTATTGATTAATATAATTTACAACGTTGAGTATCTCAATTTTATCCATATTATATATGTAGCCTAAACCTCACACCAATGTTACTCCTCTTAAAATTTTGATTATGTATAGTTGATTGAAATTTTTCTTAGAAAAATGTTAAAAGATTTCTATTTTTCTAATGATTCGTATTTTAATTCTTTTATCGAAAAATAATATCAAAGCTACCAAATTACAGAACCGGACCTGCTAGTAGGATAGGCATCTTAAGCAGGTGAAATACATGTAGAAACACACTTTCCAAAAGAACAAGTGGAGTATTCAATTAGAAGCAAAGAACTTCTTGATGCTATAAAAAGCAGTGAAATCAGTAAGAAATTAAAGTATTAAACTCAACAAAAAAAAAAAGTAAATAAAGAGACCCACATCCACATGCACAGTTTTGTTTTACTATCCAGTTGAGCCCAGTTTCAGTGCTTGACCAAAACGTGTACACTCTGCTCACATCACAATGCACCTCACTTAGCTACGGGCTTTTTACTCTTCAAAAGTCCTATAAACCTGGAAATGCTCCACCAGAGATGGATAACCTCAGTCTCCGTTTCCGTTTCCGTTTCCGACACCGTTCAACTTAATTTCAGTTTTATTAAATTTAATTCAGTCCAAATATAGCTAACAAGTTGATTCGAGTTTGACTAGCTAATTAAGTTAGACTCAATTCGAAAAGAGTCGTGTAACAAACTCGAGTTAATTGTAACAAACTCTAGTTTAAAAGTTCAAACTCGTTACTAAACATAGACTGCGTTTAAATAGATTTTGAAAAACAAGTATAAGAGAGTCCTAGTAGTACTATAATACAGTCTAACGAGTTCTGTTGAAACAGACTTAAATTGACTCGTCAGGTTATTCAGTAAACAAATATCTAAAACAAAATTCGAGATCGACTCATAGATATTGTCAATCAAACCTAACTTAATTTTTCGCTTAGTAACCCTAATATACCATTACTATAACAACAATGTAGCTGAAGTATCTTTAAACCTTCTCCGAATTAAATCTCCATTAAATTTTAATTTGACCACATTAATTTCCATTTTTTAGTAGTAGTAATTTCCAATTTTTTTTCACCAGCCATTATATTTCCCAGTCCATTTCCCTTCCCCTCTTATCATGATTACATGTTTCTAAAAGACAAACACTATAAAAATCCACCAGATAGATAATGTTTTCGTAATATATTGTTAGTTATTTTCCACATTATACTCCTTTTGAACTTCTGTTATTTTCAATTTTTAATTAAATTTAAATTTATTCAGTCCAAAATTCAATTCCATTCAGTTCGCTATGTTTAAATTTAAATTTTTAAACTTCATTCCAATGAAATTTAGGCTAGATACTGCTTTTCCAATCTTGAATTTGAAATATATTTAGAATAAAAAAGTGAATTATTCCCAAGAACGTTAGTATGTACATAAATGATTTGAATCAAACTAAATTCAAGGATAAATTTGAACTATACAAATTTAAACCGAACTAATTAATGATCTGTAAAACAGAGGGAGTATCAGTCAATAGTATTTTTACAGAGTGTGTAAATCCACCCTACATGCTTTAATATTCACACAGATCTTCATATTCATATTTTCATATAAATATAGATAGATAGATTACAGAGTGAGCAGCCATTAATAATCACTCACTCACTCAACAACTAACCAAAAACACCCATAAACCAAATGATTCTTCTTCTTCTTCCTCATAATCACCATCATCATCATCATCTTCCCCAATTCCTGCTACTTCTTCTCTCTTCTTCATAATCACACTACTCCCCTACATAAACCACCCCCACACTCCCTCTTTCACACACCAAGAAAACACCACAATGCTGCTCCTTTTCCTCCACCTCCTCCTCCTCTCCGCCGCCGCCGATCTAAACTCCGACCGCCTCGCCCTCCTCTCCCTCCGTTCCTCCCTCGGCGGCCGCACTCTCTTCTGGAACACAACCTCCACCACCCCCTGCAACTGGGCCGGAGTACAATGCGAGAACAACCGTGTCTCTGCTCTCCGTCTCCCTGCTGCCTCTCTCTCCGGCCCATTACCACCCAACACTCTCTCTAACCTAACCAGCCTCCGTACATTATCGCTCCGCCTCAATCACCTCTCCGGGGAGCTGCCGTCCGACCTGGCGCAGCTAACCGAGCTCAGGAACCTTTACTTGCAAGGTAACCAGTTCTCCGGCCCGGTTCCGGACTCAATTGCGTCAATTCACTCTCTGGTTCGTCTCAATCTCGCTTCCAACAACTTCTCCGGCCCGATTCCGGCTTCGTTTACCAATCTGACGCGTCTCCGGACGCTTTACCTGGAGGAGAATAACTTTGACGGCACTTTGCCTGATTTGGAATTGCCCAATTTGGTACAGTTTAATGTGTCGTACAATAGCTTGATTAATG
Organism: Plantago coronopus; assembly: GCA_036897195.1. Taxonomy (NCBI): domain Eukaryota; kingdom Viridiplantae; phylum Streptophyta; class Magnoliopsida; order Lamiales; family Plantaginaceae; genus Plantago; species Plantago coronopus. The sequence continues at coordinate 13,097 of JAYMSL010002062.1, forward strand.
GCTCTGTTCCGAAAGGGCTTCAGGGGACGGACCAGGGTGCGTTCTTGGGGACTTCTCTTTGCGGGAAGCCGCTTCGCAATGTCTGTGCTGATGTGGCGAGCGGAGACGGAGGAATTGCGGTGGATATTCCGACGAAGAATCGGAAGAAGAAGCTTTCCGGTGGTGCAATTGCCGGAATTGTAATTGGGTCTATCCTAGGGTTTGCATTGTTGTTGTTGATTCTGTTTTTACTCTGTAGAAAGAGGGATAGTAGTAACAAGTCTAGGGCAGTCAATGTAGGGGCAATTAAGACTGTGGATAATGAGAGAGGCGAAAAGCCGGCGATGGAGGCGGAAAATCGCGGCGGGGGAGCTGGCAGTAATGGGGTTTCGGTGGCTGCAGCGGCTGCAGCTGCATTGAGTGCAAATGGGAATGCAAAGAGGGACATTGCAGCTGCTGATTCTGCCAAGAAATTGATCTTTTTCGGGAACGCTTCAAGGGTTTTCGATTTAGAGGAGCTTTTGAGGGCTTCTGCTGAGGTATTGGGGAAAGGAACGTTCGGAACAGCGTATAAGGCGGTGCTGGAGATGGGGACTACGGTGGCGGTTAAGAGGTTGAAGGATGTGACGCTTTCGGAGAAGGAGTTTAGGGAAAAGATTGAAGGGGTTGGAAGTATGGATCATCAGAATTTGGTGCCTCTTAGAGCTTATTACTATAGTAGGGAGGAGAAGCTTCTTGTGTATGATTACTTGCCTGAAGGAAGCCTTTCTGCACTTCTCCATGGTCAGTTTCTGTGCCTGTTCTTACATATTTGTTCGATTTTCAGGTCTGCATTCAATGTGATTGTTGGTGATTCTGTTGTGCAATTGTCCATGATTGTGTTAGCTCATTTGGAACATTACATGCTGCATAAGCTTAGAGATAGATATCCATTTGCCATTTTTGCTAGGATTTTGCATATTGGAGTGTCTGATTATAGTAGTTTAATGTCGGTGGCGTAGTTCTTGGATTCTAGCATGGTTTTGTTAGCTGATTGGTTGTTTTTGTATATTGTTTGATTCTGTGTGTTTGTGTGCTGACTTTTGATATAATCTGAAACAACTAGGCTTTGTCAACTTGTTTAGGTGGTAATGGATGGGGATAGTTTCGCTTAATGTTCGTCTTCTGTAGGGTCTTGTTCTTTACTAATGGGGTTCAGGTTCAGCATAGGAGAAATGATCTTAATTAGCAGATATTTTTGCCTTGTTCAGGAAACAAAGGAGCTGGCAGGACTCCATTAAACTGGGAAACTCGCTCTGGAATCGCACTTGGAGCAGCCTATGGAATCGAATACCTTCATCTTCAAGGCCCCAATGTGGCTCATGGAAACATCAAGTCGTCAAACATCCTACTCAGCAAATCCAACGAGGCCCGAGTCTCAGATTTCGGTCTAAACCATCTTGTAGGGCCGCCATCCTCTCCTACAAGGGTGGCTGGCTATCGCGCACCAGAGGTGACAGACCCTCGCAAAGTCTCCCAGAAGGCTGATGTTTACAGCTTCGGCGTTTTGCTTCTAGAACTCCTAACAGGAAAAGCGCCAACCCATTCCTTACTAAACGAGGAAGGAATAGATTTGCCTAGATGGGTTCAGTCAGTAGTCCGAGATGAATGGACTTCTGAAGTTTTCGACCTAGAACTTATGCGATACCAAAACGTAGAAGACGAAATGGTTCAACTCTTGCAACTGGCAGTCGACTGCACAGCTCAGTATCCGGACAACCGACCATCGATTTCTGAAGTCGCCAGACGGATCCAAGAGCTACGGAAAACAAGCTTACGCGACGATCAACAACAGTCTGACCAAGTTAGCGAAACAGATTAAAAGATAGAGTGAGGACTACTTAAGATGTACTATGATTGAACAAAAGGATTACTACTTCTACTACTCCTTCTACCCTAAACAAGTTAAGTGTGGCTTTGGCTTTAGAGACAGGTTGTGTGTGTTTGTTTGTTTGATGTCCATTATTAGCTTGGAGTATATTTTTGTCTGTCTGAAATTAACAGCTCATCATCTTCATCTTCTTTATTTTCCCTTGAATGCTCTGCAAGTAGAGCATGGTGTTTCTTGCTGCTT
>JAYMSL010002063.1:0-15184 GCA_036897195.1 Plantago coronopus
GTGAGCTTAAATGGGTTGAGAATGCTACTTATACCAACAAGGTGCACCTTTCTTTTCGGAAATCCATCCATAAGAACTCCAAGGTTAAGCGTGCTTGGCCTGGAGTAGTCTAGGGATGGGTGACCCACTGGGAAGTTCCTAGTGCGCGCACGAGTGAGGCCAAAGTGCGCGGATTAGAACAAGTGTTGGTTTGTGGGGCCAGCATATCACCCCGGCAAGCTAGCCCGAAGTAACCTTGCCGGCCCGTTGGACCGGGTCTCGGCCCAGTAATGGGTCGGGTCGCTACACGTTTGGTCCCGATCCCGAATAGTCCCGAAACCCGAAGTCCCGTTTTGGTTCGGGACAGGTTCAGGACGGGAAATTAAAAAACCCGAATCCCGAAAAAATATCCCGAACCCGACCCATCCCGCCCGAATCCCATCCCTACTGCGCCGCGCATGGCCTGCCCGCAACAACTCCCGCGCGCCATTTCTGGGAGTTGGCAGGGTGTCATGTGACATGCATCACTTTCACCGCGCTGCGCATTGCCAAGATTAAGAGACTGCCGTAGAACGACGCGCCGCGCATGGGCTTGGACGCGCCGCACATCATGAGAGAAATATGCCCTATGGACCGCGTGAGAGAGGGACCGCGCCGCGCATAGCAGAGATTTCCTACGGGGATTGGAGGCCCAAAACCCAATCCCGTTTGGATACTACTTTATATTTCCATATATTATATATAGACCAATTTTATATACTTGTAAATACAGTTTTATAATTCTTAGTAGAGAAACTCCATAGCTAGGGTTTAGTTCAAGAATACAATTCTTGGATTGAAGATTCAACAGAATTGACGGAGATTCTCAATATTGTTCGATCGGATTGAAACCCTAATTCGGGTAATATCGTTTCCCTTACATATTGTGTTTTTATAATTTCTCTATCTGATTGCTATGCTTTACATATATAAATCCATGGTGACAATGTCGAATGGCATGAGTAGCTAATCTCATATAGGTGCGATGTAGGACCGTATATCTATGCTATGAGTAGATTCAATATGAATGACTATAGTTTATGAACTGGATTCAGGCGACTATCATGTATCATGCTTATAATATATCTCTAAGATGTTTACATCTGGTTAGTGATTACATACAACGTTATTTCCTTTTCATGTTTGCTTGGTAGAATTGACGCCTCTATTATATGCGAATGTGATTTTGTCTGTAGTGTGTGAGTACTGTATATATTCACCGGCTCATTGATTCTTTAGCTGCACGTATCAGTATCATCTTGTTTTGTACAAAAACCATATCTGATATCATATGTGTTTGCAAAAACTCTTATCTAAGATTGCAATCGTTATTCATATTCACTGATCTGTCTAGCTGTAGAATACGGGAATAAATCGCACCTGTCTTTTATCTTTTATCTTCTATCCAATTATCATAGTTACTTGTTTAAACATTTTCTTTAGTTATCTATATATAATTATAAATCTTCAAACAAACAAACCAACTATTCGTTACTTATGTTCAGTCTGCTAATTTACCAGTATACATAATTGTTGAGTCTTAGTTCCATTGATTCCTTTGAGACCGACATCTGGGATTAACTTACCACTGTTCTATTTATAGAGTTGTGATAAGATAGTCTTGGCTAGATTATAAATTTATTTTGGTGAGTAAAACGACGTTCATCAAATTGGCGCTACTGCCGGGGAATCATTTTCTTTGAGTCAATTTTTGTGTCTATTAGTTTATTAGTTTTTTTTTTAGTGTCATTGTTTTTGCTGATTTGAGCTGCGTACTGATTAATCTGTTTAAGTGTAAGTAGTGCATGCAGGGAAGAAGATCCACGAATCTTCCAACTGCACCTTTTATGGACGAAATCACCAGGCATTGCAGTAGGATCAGAACCAACTCTCTTACTCGGTCAGATTTTGATAACTTGCTAGATATGGATCCAACAAACCCTAACCCCCAGAACCAGGATGCTCCTATGAATGGACAGGATGTTCCTAGGAACTGGGATGAACGAGTTAACCAAGAGGATGCACCAGCACCTCAAGCTCCTACTATGGGAGCTCACTTTGAAGTTACCGTTGGGGTTAATCGCCCAGCAATTGTTGTCCCCGAACCAGCTCGTGAATTCGATATCAAGGGGCATTATTTTCAGTTGATGCCCAAGTTCTATGGGATGAAGAAAGAAGATGTCATGAGATTTCTCAAGGATGTTGAGAGCTTCGTGAGAGCAGTTCCCAGGAATGCTAACATCTCTGATGAGATGATGAAGATGAAAAATTCTCCTTTGTGCATGATGGATCGTGCTAAGACATGGCTCAATACTCTTCCTGAAGATTCTCTTCGTACTTGGACTGAAGTGTTTGGTGCTTTCATGAAACAATTCTATCCACAGTCTAAGACTATTGATGGAAGAAGAGCTATCCAGGGCTTCCAGCAGTATGATGAGAGCTTCCATGAAGCTTTACTAGATTCAATTCTTTACTACTTCAGTGTCCGCATCACAAGTTTTGCGAAGCCGATGTGAATACTCACTTCTATAATGGGTTAACAGAGCAGAATCAGAATAATGTTGATGTGACTTGTGGAGGTACTATCATGGAAAAGACTCCTGCATTCTTGTGGGAGAAGTACGGGAGATACTTGCTGAAAACTTCAAAGGAAGAGGAGCTAGAGGCAATGTGAAGAATGTATCTGCAGTAGACCAAGGTTCTTTACCTAAGGAGAGAGAAGAGATTAATGCTCCAATTGCCGAGCTCAAGCAAGCTAGGTTACAGCCAACATCAGTAGTGAATCAACAGTTCTTGGAAGTTTGAGGAATTTGCCATAATTATAAGCATGTAGCTAATCAATGCAGATCTAGTTTAGCACGGGAAGAACCAGTGCAGATGGTTGCTATGGCGGAGCTTTTATATGGAGATGTCATCAGCTATTGCTCCGCCATGGGAGCCCGAGCTCCATTAATAGAGCTCAACTTGAATTACTATTTCAGGATTAATAAATTCGAAAACTTTAAAATATAAGAGTGTCAACCAGTCTCTAAAATGTTACAAGGAGATATGCATTGAATCTGATGAATTCGGACGCTTTGATTGTTATATACGGATTATGAGTGTGAAAGTTCCTAATTCGCCCTTATACATATTGTGTATTTCCTCATACTCCATCTCCATCCTTCTTCTTCATCTCCATCATCTTCTTCATCAGATCAGTATGATACACTCCTTTAACCGACAACGCCTGTAGATCTAAACAAATCAGATTCAGATCGCTCCTTTCGGTTAGGGCTTCTTCCTTCTCTAATTCGATTCAGATCAACACGGAATCGCGATGTTGACAAAATTCGAAACCAAGAGTAATCGAGTGAAGGGACTCAGTTTCCATAACAAACGTCCTTGGATCTTAGCCAGTCTCCACAGCGGTGTCATTCAGCTATGGGATTATCGCATGGGCACTCTCATTGATCGCTTCGACGAGCATGATGGTCCCGTCAGAGGCGTCCATTTTCACAAATCGCAGCCCTTATTTGTGTCCGGAGGTCTGATCTCTTTTTCTCTACCATCCTTGTATTCCTTTATGCTTTTTTGTTGTTTTCATATTTGTTTTCCTCGATTTAAATGAGCTAGTTTTTGGTGCATTGGTTGTGAGATCTGCGGTTTTAGTGTTGATTTGCTTGGCTACTTTTTGTCTAAATGTGAGGATGGGGAATTGGGGTTGTATCAATTGAATGTAGGATTTCGATTAGCATTTTGATGGTATGCGTTTGAATTTGAACTGTGATTGCAGTTCTATTTCGTAATGATCTATCTAACTCACTTTTACTATGGAGATCTCTGGCATTCAGTATATTTGATTTATATCCCATACCCATACTATTAGTTTCGAGGTTGGTGCTGTTACAATTTGGTTCCTGGTGTGTCCACTCTAACCTGCCTGCAACTAGGTCCATTGGGTAATCACTTGAATTATAAAACAGATAAGTTTAATTAGCACCAATTTAATAAGTTAGGTTTACATTTGCTGAGGATAATCAAGAGGTTTTAATTAATCAGCCTAAGGTTTAGTTCAGTGTTGAATCTGTCGATGCATAACTTACATGATTTGAATTTTTTCTGCACAGCGATATTTTGCATTCAATATATTTTGTTTTTATTTTTTAATACAATACTATTATTTCTGTAGTTGGTACTTTTAGAATCAATTTCCAGTCGCGTATGTTCTAATTTGTATCTTGTCAGGTAGCATGTTTTCGACTCCTGAGTTCACATTCTTACCAATCAGTTTTAGATTCAGTCCAGTTTTAAATCTGTCTCTGCATAACCTGCATGATGAGAAAGTTATTTTTTTGTTTCACCTTGATTAACTCATGCTACTGTTGTCTCCTGAATGTTTGTTCTTTTTTTGTAAGGATTTTAGGTTATTCTAGTGACAGATAATATTGACATTATGGTAATTCATCTGCTTGGTAGTTTCTAGTATTGTGTTGTACATGCATATGATAAAAGTGAACGAAGGGTAAAAGAATTCATGTTTGTGTGTAACTATGTTTTAAAGTTTGTGTGTGCGCGTATTTGTTCAATTCTTGAGTTATAGTCTCCCATATTTGTTCTTTATCTAGAGCCATTATTTGTGAAAGTTATATTGAATATTTTTCTTGTTTTGGGGGAAACTAGCACCAATTATTTTCCCTTTCTTTTGTTATCTTTCTTTTGCCCACCCTAGCATATGTTTATCTGCTGGTTGAGATGGGCTATATATTATGTAGTTATGTGACATGCATGTTTATGATTCTGATCTAGATATGTCGTTTTCATTTGTTGACACTTGTCCTGGCAGGTGATGATTACAAAATCAAGGTGTGGAATTACAAATTGCACAGGTGCCTATTCACTCTTCTGGGCCACCTTGATTATATTAGGACTGTTCAGTTCCACCATGAGAACCCTTGGATTGTGAGTGCCAGCGATGATCAGACAATTAGAATATGGAATTGGCAATCACGAACTTGTATATCTGTTCTCACTGGGCATAACCATTATGTCATGTGTGCCTCGTTTCACCCAAAAGAAGACTTGGTTGTTTCAGCTTCATTGGACCAGACGGTACGTGTTTGGGACATAGGAGCTCTGAGGAAGAAAACTGTATCGCCTGCTGATGACATTATGCGACTGTCTCAAATGAACACGGACTTCTTTGGTGGGGTTGATGCTGTTGTTAAATATGTCCTGGAGGGTCATGATCGAGGGGTGAACTGGGCTTCTTTCCACCCAACTCTTCCTCTTATTGTTTCTGGAGCAGATGACCGCCAAGTGAAAATCTGGAGAATGAATGGTATGGCTGTTCTTTCTTGATATCACTGCCTCTGGCGTGACAATTATATTGTGTATATCCTTAGAGATGAATTTTACTCTAAAAGGATTTCATATGAAATATCCCTTAGTTATACCATATGGTGGGCATTATACAAGAACTGGAGCAACTTTGTGTCATCTTTTTTGGTTTTTGTTTTAAGAAATATCCTTTTGTAGAATCGAGAATGCTTTTGATTATTGATTGTCACAAACTCACAATAAATAGAATCCACACTATGTGTGTTTGGAGTTACCTAATCAATCACCTGATCAATTGGTTTCACCTTATTTGAAAATAAGTATGTTTGGTGAATGCCAATAAGGTAACTTATTTGGTGTAGCTTTCCAAAAGAATAAGGTGACTAGTTATCAGTTACCAGTCACCTTATGAGCTCGTTTTGCCAAACAGACAAGTTCTTTTTCCTCTTCCCTAGCAATTTGTTTTTCTTCTTTCCATCTACAGGCACCTGCTGTTTTGAAAATTATTCATATCTTGATGACGGGGTAGTCTTTTTGTTAAAGAACTTAGTACTAGGAGGGGAGTATGTTAATTCAGAAAGAAAAAAAAAAAAGAATGAAAGAAAAAGGAAAAAGAAGCAATATTCTAGCTTCCCGAATGCATGATCCCATTTCAGTCTATGGCTTTCTTTCCCTTGGATTTGAAGGCGCTTATGTGAGTTCTTAGAAGTTTTTATAGGTGAAGGTTGTGGTGCCAAGGTGCTGAAAGCTGTGAAATAGTGTATTGTCTTATTTATATGAGTCATTGTCCAATGTCTACAAGAGATTAATGAGTACCGCTGACTTTATCGAATTAATATGGTTTTCGCGTGATGATCCGGGTTGGGAAAAGGTGGAAGTGGATGCTGGTAATTGTTTTGTATTATTAAGTCATAGGAAGGAGTAATGTTACATGTTCAACCCAATTATATGATCAGAGGGGTCAGTCGGCTACATGACATCAGTCTTAAGTATAACCCAAAGAATTCCAAAGGAGAAATGAACCAGGATTTTTGCACAGCCTTTTGCTCCTGAAGTTAGGTGAGGGGAAGGTTTTGGAACCAGATTGGCACAATAGAATCTGTACTATTGCTGTCAATTGATTTGTTCGATCTAAACCTTGAGATTAGGGGTGGAGACCGAATAAAGATTCATAAGTTGAGTGCGGGTTATTGAATTCTGATGAATTGGTATTAATCTATGTGTGGGTGGAAGATGTAAGATGCGGAAAGTCAATCTTCAATGTGTTAAATTAAAATCCTCTGCATTTTGTTATCAATTTCATGCATTAAAGATTTACTCCTGAATGCAGCCCTAGTCTTTTAATCAAGACCTATCCCTGCAGACTATGTGTCCATATTAATGCAGTGAAGATTCACTCATGATCAAATTACCTATAGGGGCTGAACCTGATATATAGTAGACTAGTAGTAGAGTTATGAATTGCTGTGGAAAGGATCTGCAGCTTGCTGCTGTCTGACAACTTCCGTTGAGTGTATTAGTTTAACCGTGGCTATGGGCCCAAGTGGCTTTTCTGGTACTTTTTATTTGGCTGTAAAGGAAGAGGAGAAAACAGTGAGAGCTGGGTAAGAGTTTTGGGGGAAGGAGAATGACTGGTGACTAAGTGTTTGGTTAATTTATGAAAGCTGGTGGTTATGTGCTTAATTTTGTCCCACATAACCATGCTAGAGTATATATACATACATTAACATTTAGTATGCAAATTTTTATGTTTTCGTGAGGTTGTTCATATTTTTGTTATTCTGTATGCATGTGTGTTGTTTTCAGAAGACTCATGATTTTGTACAATGAATGTATTATTGCTGTGTACTTTTATTTTGATTTCTTGATCTGGCTTTAGTTGGAGACTTAAAATGCTTGTTTTCCAGACAAAGATTTAAGTTTTCAGAGTCTGGGCAGGATTAGACTTAAAGAGCAACTAGAAAAACATGTCCTGGCCCATCTTCTGAGATGCAATTGATACCTCCTTATCAAATTATTTTCTTTTTTGCTTCCTGAGGGTTCTTATGTATGTGGGATTGGAATATCCTCCATCTCCCGACTCCTCTTATGATATGAAACAAACCACAGGGGTTTGAAGCCATCAATCATGTTTCTTGGAAAGTATTATTGCAAACACAAATTCTGTTATGTTGATTCTGCATATTGGAGTTGATGCCAGATGAGTATCTCTCAACTTCTTGGAATGAGACTTTATACCTATTTATGTAATGGTTTTTTTTCTGCTTTCTGAAATTTATTCTAGTAATTTATATATTAATATTGTACCATCAGAGCACATAAGGTCATAGTTTCTGACATCTGTATAATCTAACCTCAGATACCAAGGCATGGGAGGTAGACACGTTGAGAGGTCACATGAACAATGTCTCATGTGTTTTGTTCCATGCAAAGCAAGACATCATTGTTTCCAATTCCGAGGACAAGAGCATCAGAGTTTGGGATGCTACAAAACGAACTGGCTTGCAGACTTTTCGTAGGGAGCATGACCGATTCTGGATCCTTCAAGCCCACCCTGAGATGAATCTCCTGGCTGCTGGTCATGACAGTGGAATGATTGTTTTTAAGTTGGAGAGAGAGCGTCCTGCATTTTCTGTTAGTGGTGATTCTGTCTTTTATGTCAAGGATCGGTTTCTACGTGCTTTTGAGTATTCAACTCAGAAAGACACTCAGTTGATTCCTGTTCGCCGTCCTGGCTCTAATAGTTTAAATCAAGGACCTCGAACGCTATCCTACAGTCCTACTGAAAGTGCTGTTCTGGTTTGCTCAGACATGGATGGGGGGTCATATGAACTTTATGTGGTTCCCAAAGACAATTATGGTAGAGGTGACACTGTTCAAGAAGCAAAAAGAGGTGTTGGTGGATCAGCAATTTTTGTGGCTAGGAATAGGTTTGCTGTGCTTGAGAAGAGCAGTAACCAAGTGTTGGTGAAGAATTTGAAAAATGAAATAGTGAAAAAGAGTGCGTTGCCCATTGGCACTGATGCTATATTCTACGCAGGCACTGGAAATCTACTGTGCAGGGCTGAAGACAGGGTTGTCATTTTTGATCTCCAGCAAAGGATAGTTATTGGAGACCTACAAACGTCTTTTGTGAGGTATGTAGTCTGGTCTCAGGATATGGAGAGTGTTGCTTTACTCAGTAAACATTCTATTATTATTGCTGATAAAAAGCTAGTGCACCGTTGTACTCTTCATGAAACCATCCGGGTGAAGAGCGGAGCATGGGATGATAATGGTGTGTTTATATATACAACACTGACACACATCAAGTACTGCCTTCCTAACGGGGACAGCGGAATCATCAAGACTCTGGATGTTCCAGTCTATATCACAAAAATATTTGGTAACACAATCTTTTGTTTGGACCGTGATGGAAAAAACCGTCCAATTATTATAGATTCGACTGAATATATTTTCAAGCTATCTCTGCTGAGGAAGAGATATGACCAAGTGATGAGCATGATAAGAAATTCTGAACTCTGTGGACAGGCCATGATTGCATATCTGCAACAGAAGGGCTTCCCTCAAGTTGCTCTTTATTTTGTGAAGGATGAGAGGACTCGCTTCAACTTGGCCCTTGAGAGTGGTAACATTGAGAAAGCACTAGAGTCTGCCAAAAAGATCGACGAGAAGGATCACTGGTACAGGCTAGGGGTGGAGGCACTTAGGCAGGGAAACACAGGGATTGTTGAATATGCTTACCAGAGGACAAAAAACTTTGGCAGGTTGTCATTTCATTATCTGATCACTGGTAATCTTGACAAATTGTCCAAAATGATGAAAATTGCTGAGGTGAAGAATGATGTCATGGGCCAGTTTCATGATGCATTATATCTTGGTGATATTAGAGAGCGTTTGAAGATATTGGAAACTGCTGGCCATTTGCCTCTTGCATATATCACAGCCTCAGTTCATGGGCTACAAGATGTGGCAGAACGTCTTGCTTCAGAATTGGGCGATAATGTTCCTTCTTTGCCCGAAGGGAGTAAAGCTTCACTCTTGATACCACCGAGTCCAGTGTTGTGCGCCGGAGATTGGCCTTTGTTGATGGTAGGTAAAGGCATTTTTGGTGGTGGTCTTGATGATATTGGCGAAGATGCTCACGAGGAATATGAAGAGACTGGAGATGCTGATTGGGGTGAGGAATTGGATATTGACGAGGTCGACAATTTGCAAACGCGAGAGATCGGAATGGTGGATAATGAAGATGAGGTTGATGAGAATGATGGGGAGGGTGGATGGGATCTCGAGGATCTTGAATTGCCACCGGATGCTGATACCCCAAAAGCAGCTCAAAACACACGCTCCAGTGTCTTTGTTGCACCTACATCAGGCATGCCTGTAAGTCAGATATGGGTGCAGAGGTCATCTCTTGCTGCTGAACATGCAGCTGCTGGAAATTTCGACACAGCAATGCGTTTACTGGGCCGTCAGTTGGGAATCCAGAACTTCCTTCCTATGAAATCGCTTTTCATTGATCTCCACATGGGAAGTCATACTTATTTGCGCGCCTTTACTTCAGCTCCGGTTATCTCAGTTGCAGTGGAAAGGGGTTGGAATGAATCGGCCAGTCCAAACGTGCGGGGCCCTCCAGCACTCGTGTTTAATTTCTCTCAGCTTGAAGAAAAGCTTAAAGCCGGTTACAAGGCGACCACTGATGGAAAACTTTCTGAAGCTCTTAGACATTTTCTTGCTATACTTCACACAATTCCTTTAATTGTTGTTGACACACGAAGAGAAGTGGACGAAGTGAAGGAGTTAGTTGTTATTGTGAAGGAGTATGTTTTGGGATTGCAGATGGAGCTTAAGAGGAGAGAACTGAGAGATGATCCGGTTCGTCAACAGGAACTTGCGGCTTATTTTACTCACTGTAACCTCCAACTTCCACACAAAAGGCTTGCTTTGCGTAATGCTATGACTGTTTGTTACAAGGCCAAAAATCTGAGCACTGCAGCTCACTTTGCCAGACAATTTCTCGAGACAAATCCAAGTAATGAGACCCATGCCAAGAATGCTCGTCAAGTTCTGCAGGCCTGCGAGAGGAACATGAAAGATGCCACACAGCTGAATTATGACTTCAGGAATCCTTTCGTCATATGTGGAGCCACTTATGTTCCAATTTACAGGGGGCAGAAAGACATCACTTGCCCCTACTGTAGTACTCACTTTGTTACATCTCAGCACGGGCAGCTTTGTACTGTATGTGACCTTGCAGTTGTTGGGGCTGATGCTTCAGGGTTGCTGTGTTCTCCTTCACAGATACGGTGATCTTGCATTCCAGCAGTTTCGCTTGTTTGTGAAGTTTACTGTTTCAGATACCGGATTGAGTTAATGGGCAGATGCCATCTGGATTAACCAAGATTTAGGCGTTTCAGAAGAGAGAAGGTGATTCCCGGATTTATATATGTTTCTATATGTGATTTCATTTGCAACACTTAAAACTGTTATGCTTCGTCCCCTCCACACCGCGGTTTTGACCATTGCAATTTCTTCTTTGTAATAAGCAATTGTAAGATTTGATAAATGTGACCATTAAATTATGCGGCGGTTATATGTGCCTAGAGATTTTACTATGTCTTTTATGGTGAATCCTGAATGTTATTTTTGCGATGGTAATACAGAGATTTTGAATTCATGCTTTTTGCCTTTTCTGGTTGTACTGGATTTCTGGGCACTTGGAGCATATTTATAAACTAAGTGCTGTTCAGGTCCATCCAGTTCAGATCATCTGAGTTTATAAATTTTAAGTTAAATCAAACAGAGTCATAGTGATCTTTTAACCTGTCATTACGAAAAGTTCATGATACATGTGTTAAACTCGGCCAAACACATAGGGTACTAGGGTAGCATGGATGGGCACGGGGCCATGTGGATGTTGTGGCACTCGAAGATATTGGTTGGGTGTTTTTTGATGTTGACGACCAAGCTAACCGCCAGATTATATGTTCCTGGAAGTAAGGTAAAATAGTTGGTAGCTCCTTCCTGGAATCTATGTGAAACCTCACAAACCATGTAAGGCCATCTTGCAGACTGTCGACAAGCTACCAACCTCCCTTGGGTTGTCACCGGAGACGGCTAATAATTTACGACATCATGTACGACTTTCTACACTTGGATTGACATAAGGGAACGACGGTGCTCTCATTCAGGTGAGACTAGACTGAGCAACGGCTACCCATTAGCCCGGCCGGAGTGGAGAACATTATAATCCAAATACAGCTATGGACAATGGTCACATGGGAACATAAAATAAATTTGGTGACATCTTCAAGCATTTTTAACATGAAATTGGTTTCCTGTGCTTAAACATATTAATTTTAAAATTCGAAACACACCTATATAAACATGATTTACACATTGTTGTTTTAACTTATAAAACGGTGTGACTTGTGAGTGTGGGAGTAATTATAAACGGTTTAACACAAGACTTTGAGTATCAAATAATTTACATAAATTTCACAAATAATAAATCTTGAGTTAGACCGTATATAGTGCACTAGCTACTATCTCTAATGTTTCTCCGTACCTAAAATGTAAAAAATACCGCCAGACAAATAAGTATAAACGATTTCTTAATTTCCAAGTACATTTAAAAAAGATCATAAAAATAAATATAAGCTTGTTTGGTCCATCACAGTTGGAGACTTTTTGGTATACAAATTAGGCCGCCTTGTAATAATAATCTCACTTTACGGCGGTTTGGACTCTATGTATATTGTTATCTTTTAAGACTGCATCAGTACACATGAACCGAGTTAGAATTGAAAGTCGGGTGTGCCGAAAACAATATTTTGGAAATTTATGTGGACAAAATGACAAAATTTGTAAAATTCAATGATTAAAACTTTAAATTTGAAAATTTAGGTGAGACGAAATGCCAAAATCTACAAAAGTTAAATGGTACAATATACAAATTTAAAAATTTGGTTGGAACGGCAACCACCTCTTGCCCGTGCCTGCCCGGTGTCTCCGGCCCTGTCAGTACATGCATTGGAAATTCAGAACCAGTAAGTAGTATGCCAAACTGACCAAGACAAATCTCCTTCCATAACACCACCCATACAGGTTCTCCTGCAAATTTCAATCAGAGACTCACTCAAACTCCTACCCTCATGTAGTCCGGAGTTTCTTACCAGTAGTCTCCACATGAACAGACACCTCTCTTAATATGGTGGAATCGTTTCGGATCCCTGATTACAAATTCACGATCCATAATCATGGAAATGAACTTAATCGTCGTATGACAGTCCCCACAAGTTCTAAGATTCTTGATGACCTGGATTGTTGTACCAGGAACTGAATTCATAACTCCAAACGCCATGGCAAGCTTTTCGCTGTGAATTGGTGACTTCATGCCCTTTTCCTCTTCATCCACATCATGAAGAACTGGTGCAGAAAGTGGTATATATCCAGCTTCTTGAACTTTGACCAATAATTTTTCCAAATAAGCGTGGATCTTCTTGTACTGAGGATGGCTCTTATCTCCAGCCAAAAATATATGAACACGACCTCTAAGTTCAATGAGACTATATCCAGGTGAATTAAGAAACCCCTTGTCTTTCATAAATATTCTAATTCTTTCTACATCTTCCCACCTACCAGCATCACCATAGATATTTAACAGTAATGTGTAATATCCAGAGTTACTAGGATCCAACTCAAACAATTTCTTAACAGAAATTTCTCCAAGTTCCACATTTTTGTGTATCCTACACGAAGCCAAAAGAGAACACCAAATAACAGAATCTGGTTTAAGTCTCATCTCCGTGATAAGATCATAGGCTTTCTTGACTTGCCCAGCACGGCCAAGAAGATCAACCATGCAACCGTAGTGCTCCACAGTTGGTTTTACATTAAACCGGTGCTGCATTGCACAAAACCAGTTCCATCCTTCATCAACCAGGCCAGCATGGCTGCAAGCCGAGAGAACTGATACAAAACTAATACTGTTTGGTTTAATCCCAGCATTGATCATGTCAGAGAGGGCATCCAGTGCTTCTGTAGTTTGCCCGTGCATTCCATAACCAGCAATCATGGCAGACCAAGTTTTCACATTCTTATTCGCCATCCTGTCAAATACTCTCCTAGCCATATCTGGCCTTCCACATTTGCAGTACATGTCAATCATTGAAGTACCCACATAAACATCATTATTGAGTATCATCTTTATAACCTATCAAATAAAGAAAATGCAAGTCAAATTCAGACAGGGTGAAAAAGAAAAACAAGCAAATGATCCACTACAACTTTTCTACCCTGTCTGTCATCAATCAAACTAAGAGGTACCTGGCCATGTATGCACTTGCCCAACTGAAGAACCCCATAATGTGCACAAGCAAAGAGAACTGCAGATAATGTCACCTTGTTATATCCAACCTCAGCATTCCATACCATCGAGTGGAAAGCTCCAATGGCCTCATGGGCATAACCATGCTGCCCATACATCGCAATGATAGAATTCCAGGAAATCAAATCCTTTTCTTCCATCTCATCAAATACTTTCTTGGACTCCTCCACCTTCCCACACTTGCCATACGCATCAACCAACGTATTCCCAACGCTCAAAACTCCATGAAATCCTCCTTTTATCACAAACCCATGAACCCCTAGCGTCGTATTTTTCTCAGAAATAAGCGAGCATGCCAACAAAACTGATGACAGCGCAATCCCATCAAGACTCTCCCTTTCTACAACTAAAAGCTGCTTGAAAAGCAACAATGCCTCTCTAGGACAATGATTGTTAACATAACCATTAATCATAGACGTCCAAGAAACAACATTTCTGTTAGACATTTCATCAAACATCTTGAATGCATCGTTTAACTGGCCACAGCTTGAGTACATGTCTATAAGAGCGGATGAAACGAAAAGATCGGTAGTGAAGCCGAAAAGGAAAGCCTGTTGGTGGGCTTGCTGACCGGAGCGGAGGTCGGAAAGGGCAGAGCATGATTTGAAGGTGCAAGGGAAAGAGGAGCGATTGGGTTTAATAGAGGATTTACGCATGGAATAGAAAGCTTTAAGGGATTCAGATGAATCTCCGGTGCGAGATAAATCGGCGATAATGGAGTTCCATGAGTAGACGTTTGATTTGTCGATGTAGTTGGCGAACAGAACGGCCTTGTTTGTGTCTACAGTGTAGCTCCGGTGGTGGTGGTGGAGGGACGATGAGACTACTCGCCGCCATTTCGCAATTCTACTCATTCACTTGGTCAGTTTCAGCATTCTCCATCAACTTAACAATTACTATTAATCACTGGACTCAACTAAACAAAGCATATTTAAATTTAACTGAATGGAGCTTTGAACAGAAATAAAACATTTTATTATACAAGGAAATACTGAAATAGCAACTTAAGATATGCAGCCGTGATTAAAAATATAAAGACTTGACATAACCTCATTTTATTTTTTAGGTACAATTTGCCAAGTATAATTTCATTCAAGCCACCAAGATAAATGTGTTTTAACCAAATACTAAATATATTATATAAGCATAATAATAGTATTGGGGTGTAATAAAATAGTCACATGTTCACAATTTTTGGACATTTTGTTATGTCATTAGTTATAATTTTAAAGATAATTATATATATTTTTAGTATTTCTGTAATACACATCTATTTTTTTAGTACTCGAGTTATGCAATAATACAAATTTTTACAGTATTAATACGTGATAAAATTTGTTTGTAGTACTTCTGTAATAAAACTCTACTATTTTTAGTTTCTCAAATTATGTAGTATTAATTTTGCAGCACTAATAACTGGACAATAATTATTTTATTAGTACTAATATCTATTTTTAG
>JAYMSL010002064.1:0-15184 GCA_036897195.1 Plantago coronopus
ATAATAAGTGGACTTTCTAAAAGTCCATTTTTGAGTGGACTTTTTAAACAATTAGTATAGATTTATATAGTTGCTACAATCACGGAATATGATTATCTAGTATAACTAAGGCTCTGTTCTTTTCCAGCAGAGGATTTCTGAACTGGATTGAACTGAACTTAATGGATCTGAAGTGAAGTACAAATTTGAACCAACCAAATATGAATGGATCTGAACTGAACTGAATGAATCTGAACTTAAGTTAAAAAGAACAGAGCCTAACACTAATGGGTGAATTGAGCGAGAGTTTGAAATCCATTACTAAAGTAATTGAATTGTTATTAGCGAATAGGACTAAATTGTAACGAAAATATTAATTCGACACTTAGGCTCTGTTCAGTTCACCTGATTAGACTTGAACTGAACTGAACTTCTAATGCATTGCATTTTTTCATTTTATAAATTATTTTATGGCAATATTAGGCACAAAATCCATTAATGTGAACTAATATTAGTGCTCTAAGGGAGGTTTTAAGTGATATTTGTAAGTAAGGTGATATTAATGCTTTAAATATAGGAATTAATTACAAACTCTAAAAAATAGGGGTTGCATAATTGGGCCCAAATATTTAGGAATCATGAAGTTTTTTTTGTGTGTTTTCAACATTAAAATAGAAATATTTAAACTCAATATATTTGTTCTTACTTATGAATTACAAAACAATACGCCTTAAATAACTGATTTTTAATTTTGTTAGATAATCGAAAATCTTAATCTATATTTAATGTTTTTCTGCTCTTATATAAAATTCGTCGATATAAGAAGATTCTCACACCAATACAAATGTTCACGTAATAATATAGTTATGTTAGCAAGAAATTAACATTTGACATTGTTTTTATATTTAAAACGAATGGAGATAAAATAACCTATATTGGGAAAATGGAAACGGCGGGAGAATTTGGCGGGAGTAGTTGGCAGCAACGAGATTAAACAAATCTCACATTTTCCAATTTTCAATTTATATTATAAAAGTTTACTTATGAATTATTGAGTTTTACTTTTTTTTACACATGAAAGTCAATATTGTTTGACCACATGTGGGGTCTTCTTGTTTTGATTTTTTTAATGCATTTGTTTTACTTTAACATTTTCTTTTATAACCATTTGCAAAGCTACCCCCTCACAATTAGTTCAAATATGCCAAAGTGTATTATCCTGTCAGAATTACTTCTTTTGCAAGGGTCAACCATTACGTTTTCATTTTCTTTTGTTAGGGGACACCAACACTCACAAATGTTAGTCACTGATACTCACATTTTTTTGTAGTGTAATTAGAAGCTCCATTATGGAGCTTTCGAGCTCCACAGCTCCATAAACGTAGCTTCCGAGTTCCATTACAATAGAGCTTGGAGTTTTGATTTTAAAAAAAAGAATTGTTCTTCTTCAATCTCTATTAATAAAGCTTCAATCTCCATTAACATAGTTTCAAGCTTCAATAATGAAGATTGAAGAAGACAAAAAATAGCAGTTTTAAGTTTCAAAATCGTTTCGAGATAAATTAAAAAACGGACAAAAGGTTGTAGAGCAATTTGAAAATTGTGGTGCGTGTCTGGTACTCTCTAACGACGGAAAACATAACTGCGTCAAACCTTTGTGCAACTTGGAATAACAATATAGATTATGAAGTGAGATGAGAATAATAAAAAGTTCGGAGTTTATTTAAAAAACGACTAAAAGTTAGTTGTGTAAAATAAAAATGTATATTCTCTTTATGTTTATGGTAATTAATTCGTTTTCTTTAAAAAACAAGGGCTGCCATCTTCAATCCTTCTTTGTTTTTAGTTATTATATCAAAAGTGGCGGCTTATAATAATATAACCCATTCAATTAAGTCATCATTAAACGTGGAAAAGTATGACATGCATCAAGATCAAGTCGAAATATTGCCAAAAGTATTAGCACATTTCCGACGACTCTGAGGTTGGCTCCTTCATAAGAAAAGTAAGATTCTGTTATTTTCAACTTAAGTTCAGATTCATTCAGTTCAGTTCAGATCTATTCAGATTTGGTTAGTTCAAATTTGTACTTCACTTCAGATTCATTAAGTTCAGTTCAGTTCAGTTCAGTTCCGAAATCCTCAACTGAAAAGAACAGAGCCTAAAATAATATGTGATCGTTGTTTAATTTGTAACTAATCCGAACTCGAGTAGCTCGTAGCGAATTCAGTATTTGAAAAAAATATTAAACTATCCTTAAGCGAGCTTTAATGAAGCCAGGCAAGACGACATTGCTGGATTGATTACTTTTTTTCTTTCTATATGTCGTAATTAAATAAGTGGACAAAACTGACTCACATACATCATACATGTCGAAAAATGGAAATGATCAGAAGTTTCGCATTTGGAGTACAATACATAGATAAAGTGAAATATATGCTTTAGCTTAATTATCAACTAAACCAGCCGCCAAAAGTGCTAATTTATATGCGTATGGTACAACACAAATCCCTATATACAAAAGGGAGATACAAACATTTATGCAGAACGTACAACTCTCTAATCAACATGGGTCTTCACTTCATTTACTACTTCATTTAGGCCCTTCCAGTTGATCATTAATCCCTCACAAGTCACATCCATGTAATTTTTACTATTGTCAAACAAAGTAAAAATCTTAACAGAAAATTTTACTGGCAACAACACAAAGAGGAACCGCCCTGTGAATCGCAAGCCCTGGACGTTCACTCATGTCGAAATCTTCACCCATCGTCCCGTCAGGTGATTCCCAGTCGAACTTGTGCACAATATTCGCCAACACGTATTCATTAGTAGCCATGGCAAATGTTATCCCAGGACACGCCCTTCTACCCGCTCCAAAAGGGATCAACTCGAAATCTAAGCCTTTATAGCCAATTGAACAATCCAAGAATCTCTCCGGCTTGAACTTCTCTGGTTCCTCCCAGCAGGCAGGGTCCCTTCCAATGGCCCATGCGTTTATTATGGTCGTTGTTCCAGCTGGTATGTCGTATCCCAGTATGTTCACGTCTTTTCCTGCGATTCTAGGTACGAGTAATGGAATAGGGACGTGACAACGAAGAGTTTCCTTGATCACAGCTTTCAGATAATGCATTTTCTCCAAGTCATTGTCTGTTATGTCGCGTCTGTCATTAACAATTTCTCGCACTTCAAGCTGCAGCTTCTTCATGATCACAGGGTGTCGTATGAGTTCTGCCATCGCCCACTCTAATACAGTTGATGTCGTATCGGTACCAGCAGCAAATACATCCTGCATATGATTTACTGAATTAGCTAAAATCTCAAGTGTTACAAAAAGCAGGAAGCGACAGGACAGTCTTATGAAAGTCAGTTTTTTCCGATACACAGGAAAAAGCAGCTAACAGAAAATATATTTTTCTTGCAAACAAGAATGTAAAAGCAAGTTTATAAAAGTCAAAAGCAGCTTTAGAAATCTCCTTTAAACAAGTAAACTTTACCAAGATGATTGCTTTGATACTATTTCTGTCAATTGAAACACCAGTAGTATTATTCTGATAAACATCAAGCAAGATGTCAAGAAAGTTCTCTCCATTCTTATCCTTGGCAGCCTGTTCTGTAGGACTATCCAAGCGTTCTCGAATCACTCCCTCGAAGAAATCATCGAGTCCTTTCGCAACCCTATCGACTCTTGCATCGAAACCATTAACACGATCAATCCACCACAGCCATGGAATGTAATCCCCAATGCTAAAAGCCCCTATCGACTCCACGAATTCGTCCAACAGATAAAGAAACTTCCTCCCGGTTTCACCATCTCTGTACTTCTTCCCAAAAGCAGATCTACAAACAACATCATTCGTCAGCTCCATAAACATGTCACTCAAATTCACCAAACCTGTCGACGATTCTCCAATCTTGCCAACCAAAAGTCCAGTTTCTTCCGCTCTAATCGAATGGAACGATTGAACTCTCTTGTGGCTGAGCAGCTGAAGCACACAAATACTCTTAAGCTGCCTCCAGTACTCACCATACGGAGCGAAGGACACGTCTTTGCAGTCATACATCAGTCGCTTGACAAGACTCGACTGAGGCCTGTCCGAAAAGGCCAAGTCATGTGTTTTCATGATCTCCCGTGCCATGTCAGCAGACGAGGCGATGACTGTAGGCCTGTTTCCGAAGTGAAGAAGCATGAGAGGACCATGTTTCTTGGCTAAAGCATGTAAACTCTGGTGAGGCAAAGAGCCTAGTTGATGGAAATTGCCTAGTACTGGCAGTTTTCGCGGCGATGGTGGCAAGTTCTTGCTTGATGCTGGTTTCTTGAACTGTTTTATGATGTACCATGTTGAGAATAACAAGGATACAAGAGCTGAAATTATGAAGAAAGACATTGTTGGATTATATCATCAAAAACTTTCTTTGGATATATATGGACACAGAATTGTCTAAATTCAAAGATTGTTTGGCCTGATGTGACATCATCCTTTAACTTTGTAGTTCTTGAAAGGTCCTGTTTGTACTACTAGAATTAATACACTACAGCACAACTTGAGTTATGCTGATCTGTACGAAACTTGAAAGGCAGGAAATTGTTTCACAATGATAAGTAGGGCAACCACAAAGCTGGAGCACTACTTGCGGATACATTTCATTCGTCTCTTCGTCGCAAGATCATGCATAGAGACGTTAAATTGACGCATATCCAAACGATATTCAGAATCGGAACAATCTTAACATATAGTATGATTACTGCTGTATATCATGGAGTGGAATTATCTTTCAGAGAAGTGAAATTTTGAAAAAAAAAGATCAAACAAATCACTTGTTACACAGAATTACAGAAACAGGGTATGACCGGTTTAACTAACTCGAACCGTTAATCTAACCAACTTGAACCGGTTGTTATACAAATATATTTTCAAATTTCAACAAGAATTTTGGTCTTGTCTGTTTCAATTGGGAATCGAATCATTGAACCCTAACACTTTTTCTGTCAATTGGGTTATAATGGTTAATATTAGGCATCATGACAAGAAATTATCGGCTCCATTTTTTTACTGTAAATGTGAGGAGAGTGATTTGTAGTAGTACCGTGCACACCATAGACACCGCCTACCAACTGTTCGATGAAATTTCTCAATGAAAGGTATCATCTTGTAACTACCCTTTTGGCTGGATTTTAATTTTATTGATATCATTACTGGTATATATATGCATTATCATATGGTACCGATTGATAGTGCTGACGTTCCTATCTTCGGCCTAGGGTGGGAAAATGGAAGCAGTTCATGGTTGGCGCGCGTGACAATGAAAAGTTCAGTAGCCTTTTCATCCCAACTGTAGACTGAAACTCTGTCCAGCTTCAATTTGATTGGTCGCGGATGGAGGTAAACTATCTTAACTACCCTAATTTGCGTATCTATTGATTCCATTTCAGCACGTCAATGTTTCGAAAGGCTTGTAACTTTGTTTGGTTATTTATGCTACGTGCCTCTAGTTGGGATTCTGGCTCTTATGGTCTTATGTAAGAGTTTGAGTAAATGAACAGCGTTACCAGACTAGAGTTTGAGTTTGACCAATTAGTACCAAATTTTGCACAATTGCATTAGCTGATATCTTTGAGCTGCAAATGGTAATGTAAAGATATGCAAATACAAGTTTCGCATTAGAAGCAATGCTGAGTTGCTACAGCATATAGTGCATTTTTCCGATGAATGGTGACGCCAGGGCATTCCATGGTATCCAAATCCTCCCAATTTGTGCCCTCTGGCAAGTGCCATGTGAACTTTTGTAGCAAATTAGCTAACACAAGTTCCACACTTGCTGTTGCAAATGCAATACCAGGGCAGCGCCTTCTACCAGCACCGAACGGGATTAGCTCAAAATCTAATCCCCAGAAATCTCTTGAAGAATTCAAGAATCTCTCGGGCTTAAACATTTCCGGTTCCTCCCAAGATATAGGATCTCTACCAATTGTCCAAGCATTAGCTAAGATCATTGTTCCAGCTGCTATATCATATCCCATGACTTGAACATCTTCTCGTGCAACTCGAATTAGAAATGGAACTGGGGTATGATATCGAAGTGTTTCTCGCACTACAGCTTTTAAATAATGCATTTGCTCCAAGTCATTGTCGGTTATCACCTGGTTGTCCCTGAGAACTTCTCTTACTTCTTGCTGCACTTTGTTCATCGCTGATGGGTGACGTAAGAGCTCCGTCATTGCCCATTCTAGCGTTGCAGATGCCGTATCTGTCCCTCCAAGGATCATGTCCTGGTATGATGAGAGTACACATGAAGATTGGTAAGCACAAGTATCCTCATTAGTACACTTATCACATGAGACGTACGGCTATATATAGATCCTACAATTGAATAAAGCGCATCTCAGTTGGTTAGACGCTTCCACTCCAACCAGTAGGTCAGAGTTCAAGTCACATCTGCCGTTTCAAAAAAAAAAAACCTATTGAATGGAAACATACGAGCATAATCAGAGTGTACATGTTCTCACCAGAATAATTGCTTTGATGTTATCTCTGTCAATTGTGCTTCCATCGATATTATCCTCGAAAACCTGAAGCAAAATATCTAGAAAATTCTCTCTGCTTTCACTCTCCGCAACTCTGCCACTATCCAGATGCTCTTGAATGACTTGTTCCAGGAACACATCTAGTTCTCTAGCAACCTTGTCAACTCTAGCATCGAAACCATTCACAAGATTGATCCACCAAAGACTCGGAATCAAATCGCCAACACTTATGTTCCCCAATAAGTGCATGTGTTCTGTGATAAGTTCTAGAAACTTCTTGCCATCTTCCCCATCGCTGTACTTCCTTCCGAAAGCAGATCTGCAGATCATGTCATTGGTCAATGACACAAACATCTCACTCAAATTCAAAGAATTTGAACTTGAAGAAGTCGACACTTTGATCTTTTCTATCAAACGTAGCGTTTCTTCCTCTCTAATGAAAGCGAAAGACTGCACCCTTTTGTTACTCAGAAGCTGGAGAACACAAAGACTTTTTAGCTTCCTCCAATACTCACCGTACGGTGCAACTGTTATATCCTTCATGTCATACAGAAGCCTCTTAATAACACTTGAAGTGGGCTTATCTGCAAAAGCAAGATCATGTTTTTTCATGATCTCCATTGCTGCAGCAGCTGATTGGACGACGATTACAGGCTTACTCCCAAAATGGAGAAGCATAATCGGTCCATATTTTCGGCCTAATAATTGTAGAGATTGGTGGGCCAGTACCCCAAGCTGGTGAAGATTTCCCAGGATTGGTAGCCTAGGTGGAGACGGTGGTTGGTTTTTGATGCTGTGAGGTTTGAATAACCATTTGGTTAGAAGGAATAGGGAAAACGAAGCGATGACAAAAGGCAGAAGTGGATATATCATGAATTCACGACTATACTCGGGCTTGAAACTCGATGACATGCCTATGTGCAGGTTGATCGGTAAAATGAGCAGTACTCTGAGGCTTATAACTGTATGGTTTGTTCAAGCCTTCTGGGAAAAGATGATTGGATCTCAGGTCCATTCATCATGACAGAGTATATAGCCAATCAAAGCTGCCGGCCTGCAGTTGACAATACTTTACTAGTTGTAGTAAAGAACAGTCCAAGAATATACTGACAAATGATTCCTATCGGCTATGATAATGTCAGAGCATTTTCTGTCCTTCCAGGGCAACTTAACACTAATGTTCAAATCATAACTTATAAAAATTACATTGCAGTGCTCTGGCGGGACGGAAATGGATCTGGCATTATCAGCGACCGTTCCTATCTTGATTGCTGTACTTAGTTGACAAATGATTCCTGTCTTGATTTGTTCAAATGTAGGAGCACTCAGTGTTTCTCTGGGTGCTAGTTTCTTTTACAAGTAACATGATAACGATGATGTTTGCGATTTTTCATTGATGTGATAATGATTATGATTACTTGAAATCTGGGAATACACAGATGGAAATTTCTTAAACAGCTGTTCCGTGCATTTGTCGAATTTAAATGGAATGAGATGAGGATATTGCAGGCGATTTACATTCAATTATAAGTAGTTGCTACAGCAATTAAAGGATTCTTCCTGTGAATGGTAACCCCAGGACTTTCTGTTGTGTCCAAATCATTACTATTTATGCCTTGAGGCAAATCCCATGTAAACTTGTGCAGCAGATTCGCCAAAACTAGTTCAACGCTTGCTGCCGCAAATGCAATTCCTGGACAGCCTCTTCTACCAGCACCAAACGGGAGTAACTCGAAATCTAGTCCTCTGAAATCTATTGAAGAATCCAAGAATCTTTCTGGCTGAAACTTTTCGGGCTCATCCCATGAGACAGGATCTTGACCAATAGCCCAAGCATTAGTTAAGATCATTGTCCCAGCTGCTATGTCATATCCCATAACCTGAATGTCTTCTCGTGCTGTTCTGCCAAAGAGTGGGACAGGAGTATGGTAACGAAGCGTTTCTCGCACCACTGCTTTCAAGTAATGCATCTTCTCTATGTCATCATGAGTTATATCCTGCTTGCCTTTAATGATTTCTTGTGCTTCTTCTTGCATCTTGTTCATCACAAACGGGTGCCGCAAGACTTCTGTCATTGCCCATTCCAGAGTCGCAGATGTTGTATCAGTTCCTCCAAGAATTAAATCCTGGTATTTGAACTTCATTACATACAGAATACTATACAAAGAAATTATTGGCCTAATGACCATGTATACTGTAAAGAGAGGGAAGCTGAGAAATCTCGTACCAGAATAATTCCTTTGACGTTATCTTTGTCGATGGGACTAGGATCACTACCATTGATATTTTCCTTGTAAGTCTCAAGTAGGATGGCCAGAAAACTTTCTCTGCCTTCTTCATCAGTTCTTGAATCCATGTGTTCTTGAATTACTAGATCAAGGAAATAATCGATTTCTTTAGCAACTCTGTCTACTCTCGCGTCAAAACCACTGACACGATTGATCCAAGAGAGGCTCGGAATATAATCTCCGATGCTCACACTGCCCATCAAATGCATAGATTCCACTAGAAGCATCAACAGTTTCTTGCCACTTTCTCCCTCACTATACTTTTTTCCAAAAGCAGACCTGCAGATCATGTTGTTGGTCAACGACACGAACATCTCACTCAAGTTCACAGGCGAAGGATGCGCCTTGATCTTCCCCACTAAAACTGCTGTTTCTTCCTCCATAATGGAACCGAAAGATCGGACCCTTGTGTTACTCAATAACCGGAGAACGCAGAGACTTTTCAGTTTCCTCCAGTAGTCACCGTACGGCGCAGTTGATACATCCTTCAAGTCGTAGAGAATTCGCCGTATAGTACGTGAAGTGGGCTTGTCAGCAAAGGCCAGATCGTGTGTCTTCATGATCTCCATGGCTGCATCTGCTGACTGGACAATGATCACAGGATTACTGCCAAAATGAAGAAGCATTACCGGGCCGTATTTCTTACCCAAGGATTGGAGCGACCGATGTGCCAAGATCCCGATTTGGTGAAGGTTTCCCAAGATGGGTAGCTTCCGTGGCGATGGTGGGTGTGCTTTGTTACTAGGAGGCTTGAATAGACATTTGGTGAAAAGGTAAAGTGAGAGTGAAGTTATAAGGAAAAGAAGTACTGGATGGAGCATGAACTCAGCAATCGGACGCTGTAAATCGAAGCTTAACAACATTTCTGTGCTGTGCAGGTTGGGATCCAAGCTTGGAGTGGATGCAGTGAAGAAGATGACAAGTAAATGATGAGGTCAAACGCTTGGTGACATATATAGTGTGTAGCCAATCATAGTAAAGTAAGTAGTTTGTAATAAAAAAAAACTGAACTAGTTGTTGAAATCTTCCCAGGAATCTTATCCTAGCTGTCAGACTGTCATTCTTTCAATCTTTGCTCAACAGGAGGCCGGGGGATGTTTCAAATCCAGGGTAGTCTAGCTATCTTGTCGAATCTTCGCGAGTCATACCCTCTGGCAAATACCATGTGAACTTTTGCAGAAGATTTGCTAAACCAAGTTCAACGCTCACTGTTGCAAATGCGATCCCCCGACAACGCCTTCTACCAGCCCCGGAAGGAATAGCCACTCCCAACTTGAGGGATGAGAACAAACAAAGAACAAGTTTGTCAGTACAAGTTGTAGGTTGCACAGTACAAGTTGCAGTACACAATGAGCATAGGGATTGAGATTGTACATTGTGCATTATTAATTGTACGTATTGTTAATTAACTTAATTAGTTATAGAGTTAGTTAGCATCAGTTATGCTTCCTTCTCTATATAAGCAGAGAATTGAAGTTCTGCAACCTACTCATGCATTTTGTAACATTTTTGTCTTCACTATTAAATACAGTTCAGTTTACATTTCTTCAATCTTTTGATTTTTACAACATAACTCGGTATATATAGAAAAAATGTCAATTTGTATTAAAGTATTGACACATGGCTCACACATGGTTCATTAATATTGGCATCTGTTTGCTGACACATGGTTCATTAATATTGGCATTTGTTGCTCACACATGGTTGATATATTATTGGCATTTAATTTGTTTATACTCAGTTGCTAAGTTTTGACAGAGTAGATTGTATTAGATTCTGAATCATGTTTACATCTGGTTTTGGTTGGTTGTTGGGTAGTCTGTATTAGGATCCTTTCTATGTACTTGGTTGTGGCGGACGTTGGGTATCCGACGATCTGTTGCACTCTTTTTCCTCGCAAGGGGTTTTATCCCGATTGGGTTTTCCCCTTGGAGGTTTTGAGGAGGTAAAGTTCGCCGGGGTCGTTAGGCCTGAAGTCATGGAGGAAGGAGTTCGGGTTAGTGAGGTTCTGGTAAACTTTACGGGTGAGGCATTTTCATGCTAAGCTCGTCTTTGTACATATTCATAGATAATATATATATTTTTGCCGTTTCAAAAAAAAAAAAGTTTTGACAGTCTCTAAATATTTCAATTGAAGGGCGGGCTCCTGAAGAAGAGAATTGGAAGATGGATGATTAAGATATATTATATTGTTCACTCTTCAGCTAACTAGCTAGGTAGCTCGCTCAAGAAGAAGATCAGTCCAGGTCACATTTGGCATTGCTTGCCAATACTGAATTTGAACACGTTTCCGAAATCAGTATTTTTGGTTTATATATTATATTATACTTATATAGACAAAAGGTTTCTGTATTAATTTGTATGCATGCTAGCTGTATGTCAGGTTTAAATTATTGAGACCCAAATTTAATTTATCATATCCTTTCATGATTGCTTATATGGCTCTTTATATAGCATTGCCAGTCTAGTCAAGTTCATCACAATACAGCACAAGGTTCTGCTTAAACACACACAATGGGAGAGGCAGCAATGATCAATCTTGCAACAGATCAAAGGTACTAATTATGAACACAAATGCAGATATTCTGTAACTTTTGTTTAGCTTCCATAGTTGTGATTCTTTACTTGTGTATGCTGTTTAGGTATGCTGTGGTGACTGGATCAAACAGAGGGATCGGATTGGAAATATGCAGGCAGTTGGCTTCGAATGGAATTACAGTGGTATTGACAGCTAGGGATGTCAAGAGAGGCTTGGAAGCTCAACAGAAGCTCAAGGAGTCTGGTCATGATGTTGCTTTTCATCAACTTGATGTTCTTGATCCTGCTAGTGTTTCTTCCCTTGTTGACTTCCTCGCGTCTAAATATGGAAAGCTTGACATTTTGGTAGTAATATATATTAGCATTGACTGACTTATACTGAACGATTATAAGCATCACATGTTTAGTTTCAAGCATCGCAAGTCTTAGGCTTTTATTAACTAACTAATTCCTCTATGCACATCATTGATTCAGTTTCGTATAATATTATTTCTCATTTTGTGTATTTGGTACAGGTGAATAATGCTGGTTACAGTGGACTGGGTTTGGAAGGCGATGCTTTGGTCCTCAAGGAGTTCATTGATAATGACTTCGCTTTTGTTCTTGGTGGCAAGGTGTGTAACGACTAACGATATCTATGTGCCGTACTGTCAAAAAATATATGTATATAAATCACTTGCGCGAAGATTCTAGAGGCAGTTTTGTGAAAGTCAATTTTTTTTCCAAACACAGTAAAAGGCCGTATAAAACACCCAGACATACATAGGTCTTTGAAAGTTTACAGGAATTTTGCAATCAAGGACCTAATTACTAATTCAATAACCAATACTAGCTGTTCACCGAATTGTAATTTGAATTATGCAGCAGCCAGTTCCATTAAAAGCAGCTGGAACACTCATCCAGACTCTTGATGATGCAGAAAAATGCCTGCGAACAAACTATTACGGAGCAAAGAGAATGACTGAAGCACTTATCCCTCTTCTACAATTATCAAACTCGCCTAGAATTGTGAACGTCTCGTCCTTACTGGGGAACTTAAAGGTACTTTTATGGCAAAATCTGTACCTTAATCATATTGAGAACCATAAATTCAGAACATTCATAATTTGTTCAATATTGCAGCTGTTGCCTAATGAATGGGCTAAAGAGTTGTTGAGCAATACAGAAGACCTCACGGAAGCTGTAATTGATGACGTTCTAGGGAAGTTTCTTGATGACTTCAAGCAAGGTTCGCTCAAGGACAACCGATGGCCATGTGATGCTGCAGCATATAAACTCTCAAAAGCTGCTTTGAGTGCATACACTAGGCTCTTGGCCAAGAAATACACGAACATGTGTATCAACTGTGTCTGCCCTGGTTTTGTTGCAACAGACATGACAGCGAATCTTGGTCCATTAACCCCAGCAGAAGGTACTGAAAGTATCGTGAAGGTGGCTTTACTGCCTGATGGAGGGCCTTCAGGGTCGTTCTTTTACAGGCAGGACCCAATGTGCTTTTAATGCTGAGAATGTTGTTCTGTACTTATGTTCCTGATGGTGTTGCTAGTGAGGATCTTCGTTTCAGTCACGAAATAAGAGTTGATTATGTTTAGTTTCATGCATGTATCGTTCAATCTGGTCTACTGAATAAATATGTTATATGTAATTTTATTCCTGATAAGTTGTAGAAACTTCTTGCCATCTTCCCCTTCACTATACTTCCTTCCGAAAGTTGATCTACAGATCATGTCATTAGTCAATGAAATAACTCGATCAGGATCATAGGAAGGCGAGAATTACAGCTTTCCTTGGTCTTTTACATCAAAACGTCAGCTTCTTGATCTCTGATAAACTGGAAATTAAGATTGCACCCTTTTGTTACTCACAAGCTGGAGAACACATAGGCTTTTCAATTTCCTCAAGCCGTCTCGTAACAGTGATATCGAGCTTATCTGCAAGAACAAGGTCTAGTTTTTATTAACTTGTGTTTTTGTTTTACCTAAGTAGATATCTGGTAACCCTGGGTTTAGAAAGACAAAAAAAAGCAGTGGCTTTGCACACTGATCAAATTTCCACAGGTCATTTGCATGGAAATGGAATAGTCCCACTAGTATATATTATAGAACTAGGTCTATTGTAAAGCTTGTCCACTTAATTTTTGTAGCAAAAACATGGAAAAAACTAATTAAATGGTGACTTATAGCATAGCAGATCAATCGCCAGGTCGCATAAGCCAACGCAAACGAGTAAACAGGAAACTACTATAAATCCTCGCTTTACCGCTTTCAAAAAAATCCGACAATACAGAAGTTAGGTGGCTAGAGTTCTGTCATTACCTTACCCCCATTATCTTTAATCCTGGAATGTTTGTAAGATAAGTAAGACAGAAACAGGGCGTGACCAGTGTTACTAATTTGAACCGGTAACATAACTAACTCAAACCGGTCGTTATAAATAAAATAAAATAATATTGTCTTTATCAAGAATTTGTTGTTATCTGTTTCAAACTTTCAATTAGGGACTGAATCCTAACATTTTTACTGTCAATTAGGTTGAAATGGTAAACATTAAGCAACATCACATCCGACGTCTCCGTTTTTGGCCCCCCAATTGTACGAAGCAACAGAGAAGTGAGTGATCTGTAGTATAATTGTGGACGCAAGAAGCTTGCCTACCAATTGTTCGACGAAATGTCTGTATCATCTTATTTATAATGACCTCTTTGGCTGGACTTTTGATTCTTATGATATCATGAGTAATCGCATTCACTTCATCACGATACTCCACTGATACCAGCTCCTAGTACTGAACAAGCTTCGGCTTGTACACACAATGGGAGACCCAATAATCAATCTTGCAACACAAAGGTATAACCTTTAATTAATTAGCTCTCTTGTTATGATTCTTAAGTTACTTGTGTACTATGTTCTTTAGGTGTGCTGTGGTGACTGGATCAAACAGGGGGATCGGATTGGAAACGTGCAGGCAGTTGGCTTCGAAAGGGATAACGGTTGTATTAACTTCTAGGGACGAGATGAGAGGGTTGGAAGCTCAACAGAAGCTCAAGGAGCTGGGTCAGCATGTGGTTTTTCATCAACTTGATGTGCTTGATCCTGCTAGTGTTTCCTGCCTTGTTGATTTCATCCGATCTAAATATGGGAAGCTTGACATTCTGGTATTAAATAGTATACATGAACATTGACGTATTAATCAATACATTTAGCTCTATGCATGGATCACCCGCGGTTTAATTCCAAACATATATTCACATGTCTTTTGTACAGGTGAATAATGCAGGTTACAGTGGAGTGAGTGTAGAAGGCGATATTATGTTCTTCAAGCAGTTCATTGATAATGACATGGCGTTTGTTCTTGGCCACGAGGTCTGTAAGGATATCTACATATATGTGCCCTTCTGTCAAGATACCACTTATGAGAAGATTCTAGATACTTCATATAAGCTTGACATAGCCTTATCTTAACTAGGCTGATTCTAATACTTCATGTTTCCGGGAACATGTTTATGAATGACCAATTTTAGCAGTTAACCGGATTGTGAATGATGCAGCCACCAGTTCCATCAAAAGCAGCTGGAACACTCATCCAGACTATTGATGATGCAGAAAAGTGTCTGCAAACAAATTATTACGGGGCAAAGAGAACGACTGAAGCACTTATCCCTCTTCTACAATTATCAAGCTCGCCAAAAATTGTGAACCTATCATCCTTACTCGGGAACTTAAAGGTGCTTTATGACGTAATCTGTACACAGAGTTGAGAACCATTCGTTCAGACTTCAGATCAAATATTAATCTCTTTTTCTTTTTATCCTTGCAGCTGCTTCCTAACGAATGGGCTAAAGAGTTGTTGAGCA
>JAYMSL010002065.1:0-15173 GCA_036897195.1 Plantago coronopus
GAGGTTAGGCACCTTGTACAAACCACCTATTGTAGAAATCTAGCACATAAATATTGATCAACTAATAAGATCACACAAATTTGAGGCTTCAATGTGACGATGTTTCTCAGACCTAAGTCGAACCAGCAGTACAGCTAATGTAATGGCTCCAAAAATCAGATAAAAGATTAAACAATATCATGTTTATGCACCTTGAGACGTTGAGACAGATCTTTGAAGCCCTGGGCAAGCTCAGGCCACAAGCGTTCCCTCTTTGAACTTTCCATGCCTTCTAATTTCGCCATTGCTTCAGCCCACATAATCTAGTATATCAAACTATACATCATACACACTTACAAACAGTCTTCACAAGTAAACTAACATTGAAAAAAGACACTTCCCATACATGCAATGCAAGTCGAAGTGATTACACTAACTCACATCTGATACGCCTGCAGGCGTTATCCTGTTCTGTGGTTCAGTCACACTAAACTTATGTGCTGAATCATCAATTTGTTTGCATCATAAGTACTTGATAAGCAATTCAAAGCAAACATGATAATTATGTTAGGTTCCTATCTATCAGTAAAAGAGGAGAAACAAAAGCTAAATCAAGCACTAACTTAAGCTAATTCCGCAAGCATATCTTACTTCATTGCTGGATAATTGTACAGAGCTAGATCGAAATGTTGAAACCAAACCTTAAACACGTACTTGTGGTTGCCAGGATCCTCCTTATACGCATCAACAATAGCCTAATCAAACAAAATCAACAGGTAATCTCCAACCAATCAAACTTAATTCTGAACAAAATTAACAGCAGAGAGTTCAACACTCACCAGCAAATCGCGATCAGCCCGAGACAATGATAACGGAGCAACAGGCGCCATCTGAGTAGTCAGCTGTTGCTGAGGAGCTGCAGGATTAAGTCTCTAGTTTAACAACTACCTTATACAAACTCTAGCCACTGTGACGACATACGCTCCAATTAGTACATGGAAAACTGAGTGTATATCAATTATCAAGAAAGCAAAACCAAAATCACATAATTAACCGAAAAAAAGGAGAGATTAGGAGAATACCTGTGCTCCAATCCCCAAAATGTACTAAACAACATGACATTAAGAAGGTACTTGAGCATAATTGAATATTACTATCACATCAAAATCAATACTTGAGCCACAAATCAGACACGGTGCTATGCTCAACTCTCATAAAAAAGGATTAATACTACTCTGCTTTTTTTTTTTTGAAACGGCAAAATTTTATTTATGTATAGATATGTACATGTGGGAGCTAAGCAGCATCTGCCTCGCTCTATCAATAATCGACCACAAATTACTAAATTAGACACAATCATATAGTCAAACTCCCATAAAAATGGTATGGTAGTAATCAATCAACAGAAGACCAATTGCAGCAATACTCAGCCATAGCATAGACTCAAACACAAGAAACCAACAAAAATAATCTGCAAGAAATATAAAAATTGAAAACACCAGTTACTATCATTGTTACCTTCCATCGGAATTCGATCTCAGCTCACCCCGATCCCTAATCTAAGCTCACTCCGATCGGAATTCGGATTGATCCGGTAACACATAAATGACATAGAACTGGGATTTCCGATCGGAATTCGGCGTTGACATTGGAGTTTGGAAGAAGCAACAATATTTTGGATTTCGATGAAACTGGAGAATGGGATCTAGTGAAGAAGAAGGCCTGATAAATATATGCCTAACTAAACCAAAATGAAATAGCCACAGCAGTCAGCAGCATAATACCGCAACTAATGTAGCACAAATGAATTTGTAGGACTGTGGCATGGAGCTGTAGGAAACAGGAAGGTCAGCTGCTGCAGTTAATTCCAAAGACCTGTTTTGAACAAAAATAGTTCTTCAAGTACACCAGAATAGCTCCCCAACACGAATATGGATTCGGTCATGAGAGAAATATAAGAAGAAACTGAATCTATATTCACAAAGAAAGTCCTGCCACCTTGAACAGTATCATTGCTACATACATATCGATCTTTCATATAAATCAGAAACTCGAAACTGGGAATTAATGGTTGTTTGGAAGCAATTGGATAATGGAAAGAAAGAATATATAACATAGACAGGACCAAACAGAATAACACAAATGATCCAAGCATTATAAAATTAACTTACATACTAAAATAGTAATCACACAAAGGAAATAGACCATTTGGTAATTGAATTTGATTCTGCCATGGTCAGTCAATTCCTACAACTCCTTCAAGATGAAATCATGACATCTAATCAGAAAGAAATTGGATCCTATTATCAAGCTTTGGTATATCCAACAAACACAATGCTAATGAAAATAAAACTCTAGACTCTAGAGTTACAGTATATCCAACAAAGACAATTGCTATTGAAAATTAAACTCTAGAGTTAGTATAAGAAATAAACCTCGCCTTCATGGTAACATGGGTTGTGGACGCATAAATGGTGATTGCTAGTGAAAGAAGTTTGTCTTTCACATGTTATCTACTATACACGCGAGCCGTCGTTGTGATCAAACTCTACTTCATATGCGCATAGTAATGATAGATCCGAAAGCCTCTTTCTCCAAGGTAATTTAACATAGAATTGAATCTACAATTCGCAAGCGTTAAACAATCAATTGATCTGTGGTTTGTTCAACGAATTGAAGGGGTGAGAATTGAAGCATGAATGTCAGACAGAATCACAGTACCCATTTCATATGATGATACAACAGAGAAACTCAATTGCACGCACCTATAATTTGATAATCGACATCGCACGAAATAGATTGAGATTCTGGGTGAATCTGGGGAAGGTTCGCTTTTTCGAGAAGAATCGAGTTGGTGGAGCTCAATCGACATAGGAACAGAGATTTGCCGTGAGAATTTGGTCGATGAAGATTGGGTAGTCTGAGCTTTGTCGTGAAAATTGAGCATGGATTTGGGTGACTCTTTCTTTTTAATGCTCACCGAGAATTATAATTGGACCAATCAAAACATTTTATTTTGCCAGGTCAATTGAGATTGGACCAATCAGAATTGTCGATATTGCTAGGATGGCATTTGACATGGATGAATGAGAGGCCTTGAAATATATTTCTTTTAATGTATATATAGATTAATTTGTATAGGATTGTATTTCCTAGTTCAGCGGTAAAAGTGAGTGTTGGAGGCATGGGTGATCTAGAGCATCTCAAGTACGTTGAACCGGTTTAATTTTTCGATTCTACTTGGATTATCGTACGTTATGATAAGATTGGACGCAATTTAATCTGATTCGTGATGAATACAATACCATATGACAATGGGGGTTGAAGTCTAACTTGTGAATATATTTTTGCAACTATAATAACCACTATGTAGTACTATGTATTTAATTTTTAAAATACAACATAATATATAGGGTGTATTGAATTTTTTTATTTTTTATTTTTTAAAAAATTGGGAACCCGCAGCCACTACCTCTTAGGGTGTACACTGGGTAAACCCAATTAGCTCACGCAATAGCCTGCAAACTACGTGAACCAAGTTAACCGCACAAGTGCGACAGGCTCTGGGCCAGGATGACATAATCACATAAAATTCTCCTCCCGTGGGATTCGAACCTGTGACCAAGAGGATAATTCACCTCTCTTTAACCAACTGAGCCAACCCTTGCGGGCGGGTGCATTGAATTTTAGTACCTCCTTAGGACGCGTTATTACATTTTAAACCTCAGTATATCATCAATTACATTTTAGTCCAAAAATCAAGTTTTTGAATTTTTCTCAACAACCAAACAAGACTTAGGTTTATAATTTGTATCAATGTCCTTCAATTTTAATTTATTAATGTTTCAACTCCTACACTACACAAAATTATAATTACATCCCTTACATTTATTAATCTTACCCAAATATTTTAAATTACAACTAATAAACCCTAATTAACATTTTAAGACTTTAATTAACCCTAATTAATCAATAA
This sequence comes from Plantago coronopus, assembly GCA_036897195.1. Lineage (NCBI taxonomy): Eukaryota > Viridiplantae > Streptophyta > Magnoliopsida > Lamiales > Plantaginaceae > Plantago > Plantago coronopus. Next base: position 3,956 of record JAYMSL010002065.1, read on the forward strand.
TTATCTTTTTTAAAAAAAATTTCCTCCATGGAAGCTCGTTTTCTGTCCAACTTCAAAAGTGGAGGTGGTGGCGGAGAGTTCCGGTAGGCGGAGTGGTGCTAGTGGAGAGAAACTCAAGGCGGAAGCTCGTTTTCAGATCTTCCATGGAAGGTCAAAACTTCCATGGAAGAAATTTAATTTTAAAAAATTGGGAAGAAGAAGGTAAGGAAGATGAGGGTTTTGGGGTTAATTTGATATAAGTTAAAGTTGTAAATTGCATTTTAATCAATTCACTAAGTCTCTGTTTGGATGAGATTCAAGTTTTTTAATTTTTGGACTAAAATGTAATTGGTTATACAGGATTGTAACTTATTCGCAATTTGTTGGTGTATGGGGGTCTAAAATGTGACTAGGCGTCCCATGGAGGTATGTTTGAGTAATTTTCCCTAATATATACTTCTCATATGGCCACAAATGTTATCGTATTAAGGTTTATTGGATATTAGTGGTCTAGCATGTTGGAGATTTTAGCATTTAAATGAGCTTTCAACTATGTTCATCATATTGATCTTGGGTTCGAACTTCGACTTGTATAGTCGAAGCCACTATAGCGTCACAATACTAAGATCACCTTAAGTGAAAAGGTATTTGATGCACCCTAGCATGATAGATTGATGTGAGAAGTGGTTAAGTCATTTATACATGTTACAATACTGAATACGAAAGAAAACGAAGTTGAACTCTGAATTGAGAACTCGAAAAAAAATAAAGAAAAAGGGGCGGGGCGCCCCCGACACAGAATGCAGTAAGGACGAGTTGAGGCGCCCACCTCAACTCCCCAGGTGCCCGCCCTAGAGTTATAAATATGAGAAAAACTTGGGAAAGACCACTTATTTGTAGACTTTTCAAAAAGACCACCTACTGGGATTATAATATGCGATGTTATCAATATAATGTCCAATGTTACTAATATGTTATCTTAATTGTGGACTTTTCAAAAATACTCATAATGGCATCATAATATGGATGTTATCAATACAATGTTCAATGTTACTAATATGTTATCATATTAGTAATATTAGTAACGTCTGACATTATATTGATAACATCGCATATTATGATACTATTAAGTGGTCTTATTGAAAAGTCCACAAATAAGTGGTCTTTCCCAAGTTTTTGTATATAAATATATTTAATATATATTCCAATCTCATATTCCTACTTTTACCTTTTAGGTCAACATGTAGTAACTTGAGTTTGGATTAATTATTGATAACACTTCTAAGTATTCTTGAAAACTCATACAATGAAAATTTAAATGGTGATATTTAATAGTATGATTTTTATTTTACCAACACCATTTATAAATAATTCGTTGTTGGAACTGGAATGCAGTGACAAAAAAAAAAAGTTAAAGTAGGAAAATGTGATTCAGACAAATGAAGAATGCCTAATTGTCACGAATATACGTCGACGTATATACAGTTCATGTTTAAATAGTCTAAAACTAAGACTTCATAAGGTCTTGTTGTACAGGGTCAATGATTAGAAACATGTTATATTATAAATCAAAATAATATGTTTTTTTAGTAATAATGGGAACTCTGAACCGTATACAAGAGTATGTTAAACCGCACAAGTCTGATATGCTTTGGTCTTGAATAACACAGTCACAATATTATGTTAAACTGTACGAGTGCGATAGACCGCGACCCAAAATGACGTAATCACAAATTGGTCTTTAGTGGAATTCAAACTTTTGACGAAGATGATTTATTTAAAAACATATCTTTACCAAACTGAGTTAATAATTGCAGGCGAATACCAGCATAAATGTTTGGACCTAACCTTTAAAGGTTTTTTTTACTGTTTAAAAAAAAAAACAGAATTTAACCATATATTATGTTCAGTTCACCTTAAATTCAAATTTATTAAATTTAATATTATTTTAAGTTATCATAATTGAAATTTATATTTAAAATCTATTCATTTCACTCCGACTAAAATTAACTAAGATTAATTTAGTTCACTTTATACAAAGATGCTAAACTAACTTGCTCATAAAATAATAGAATGAAAAAAGGAAAATAATTGGAGGAAATAAAAAATGACAACGAGGAAATGAAAACATTACGTGCCAAGTCATGTCCCGTCATTCCGAACTGAAATCGTCGTCTTGCTCAAGGGAGAGTTGAACGACAAACAAACCGGAAGCAAGCAAAAATGTTGATATCGAACGGAATTGACGACGAGGAGAAATGGCTAGCCGAAGGAATCGCCGGAATTCAGCACAACGCCTTTTACCTGCATCGCGCTCTGGTAAACATTCATCATTTCTTCCCAATCCAACTCTCATCTCATCAATTGAGCAAAATCAGACCCCTAAATGCCTGAATCTTCAATTCCCACTCGCTGCAGGACGCAAATAACCTCAGAGAAGCTCTCAAGTACTCGGCGCTCTTGCTGTCCGAGCTACGAACTTCGAGACTCACGCCGCACAAGTACTACGAGCTCTGTAAAGTTCCTCAGATCCATCTCTATTGTTTTTTTTGTGATTAATGCGTCTGAAGCGTACTTTGTATTTCGCAATTGAGGTTTGATTGAGATATGTTGGCTGTATTATTCTAGATATGCGCGCGTTTGATGAGCTGCGGGGGTTGGAGATGTTCTTCAAGGATGAAGATCGGCATGGCTGTCCGATAGTTGATTTGTATGAGCTTGTTCAGCATGCTGGGAACATTCTGCCTAGATTGTAAGTTTTTGGTGATTGAGATTTGAGCTGTAATTTGAACTCCGTGGTTCCCTTTTGTTCCTCTCTCGAGACTTCATTTACCTATTTGTTTCAATTAATGCCGTGTAATCTTAGTGTTAGCTGCTTCATGCATGTCTTGGATTAAAAAGGAGTAATGGCTTAGCATAAACCATTGTTTATTTTATATTTTATGGGATGTGGCAATTTGAATCTCAGCCTATTCATTTGGCTTGAGCTTGTATCAGAGTTGCATGGCATAGGAATTCTTACTTGAATACTTGAGCTCCAATTTCTTGTTATAGTTACGTTTGTCCTCGTTCATCGAAATATGTTGCTTTACTTATATAGTGAGCGTTCATTAATGACAAATGTGCTATGACTGGATGTATTGCTAACCTAGTGAATATGTGGAAGTACCTAGATAACAGTTAGGCTATTGATTATATTACCTGTTTCATAAGTTTCATGCATTCCTACTTATAATTTAAATCCATGTCCATTACAATATAGGTTCCCTTGATGTGCATAATCTTTGCTTTGTCAACATATTAGGTATCTCTTATGTACAGTTGGATCTTGTTATATAAAATCGAAGGAGGCTCCTGCAAAGGATGTTCTGAAAGATCTCGTGGAAATGTGTCGTGCTGTTCAACATCCCATTCGGGGGCTCTTTTTGAGGAGTTATCTTTCTCAAGTTAGCAGAGATAAATTACCAGACATTGGTTCAGAGTATGAAGGGTAAGGGGACCATCTCCATTCTACATAACGGAGTACTATGTAATGGTGTCTTGTACTCTTGTCTTTTGTTAGTTAAGAAAATATTATTCATATTCGTCCTGACCATAAAAACAAATACATAATTCTCGTTTTCCAAAACATGGAGTGTTCTGTACCAAAGAAATCCTCCACCTTACCATGGGGCTTCATATCGTCAAAGTTTGTTCCAACTCATATTTTTTCAAATGACTTTGGTTCCTTTCATCCTCTTAGGGCTTACATTTTTTCCATTTCTGACTTTTCCCTACAAGATTTATAGAGTCATAATATTTATCTTGTTTTTTTTTGTTGACACCATTTCTGTTAGATGTTTTTGTTATCCGTTTAAGTGTTGCTATTTGTCAGTATATGGTGCATGGACAACCTTTTCTCTAGATATGCATTGGCCGTTTTCTAAGAGATGCACCTGTAATTTTTACCATTTTCATGTAAATCTTAATATGAACGCCTGCCAATCTTCGTATTTTCTTATGGTAAAAGAATACATCAGACGTCTTTAGTAAATATGGTCTAGAATAGGTGGAGAATACTCTGCTTCAGTATTTCCAAATGTGAACTAATTATCTTTTGATTTTTCTGTAACAAATTCTGTTTTTCCTTTTCCTAAGTCACTCCATTACCTTGCGTATAGTGAAGGTGACACTGTCATGGATGCTGTAGAGTTCGTGCTGCAGAATTTCACAGAAATGAATAAACTATGGGTTCGGATGCAGCACCAGGTTGGTTGGAATTCCTAAAATTTGTTAATATTACTTATGACATGTATGGAAGTGAAAACGTTCCAGGCAGAAAGGTTTTGTAAATCAGATGCTGTGTTTTGGTGCATTTAGGAAATCTGGTGCTCGACTTCTTATGATTCATTCACTTGATTTATTGATCCCAGATTAACACCTGATTGTTGTCTGCAGGGACCTCTCAGGGAAAAAGAGAAAGTCGAAAGGGAAAGAAATGAACTACGTGATCTTGTAATGTTCAATATTATAAGAGTTACTTATCCTGTTTATATTTGAGTCGTTTAGTTCCTGAAGTTCCTTTTCTCTGTCTCTTATTTAAGGTTGGGAAAAACTTACATGTCCTTAGTCAAATAGAGGGTGTAGACCTCGACATATACAAAGACACTGTTCTTCCTAGAGTATTAGAGCAGGTTGGTTTCTTCTCTTTATCTACTGGACCTTTTTCTTGTGGAAATTTCAAAATTTTTTTGATTAAATTCCTTTAAGACATGCAGTGATAATGTTCTTGCAGATTGTTAATTGTAAGGATGATCTAGCCCAGTTTTATTTGGTGGACTGCATAATTCAGGTCTTTCCAGATGAATACCACTTGCAGACCCTCGAGACATTACTGGGTGCCTGCCCCCAACTTCAAGTTAGTATTATACTCATTGCGGATTTTTTTTCGAAGCACCTTCAAATCATTGAAACCCAAATAGTGTACAAGATTATGAGGAGTATGCCCCAATCAAGTAACTCACAAATGTCAAAAACAGTAAAACTGTAAACTACATTATCAAGAGGAACTAGTAGACTTTGGCCTGGGACTATAATATAACTAGAGAGAGATAGAGAGCTAGTGAATGAAATGAAATGAGGGTGGGTTAGTCCAATGGATTGCCAAAGCCAAAAAAAAAGAAGGTGGGTTAGGACCTCAACCCACCTTGCTAGTCCAGTGCCAAACACACTGTAAAAATTAACACGAGTTGGGCCAAGTTCGGCAAGTCATTTATCTAACTGACAATGTTAACTGTTAAGCTGTAACTGCTTTCGTAATAAAAAAGAGCAATGTATCTTCCTATTGTTCTGTTTTTTCCCTTCTCTGTTTCCTAAATAAGTCCTTGGTGATTATTCATGAATGTATTGTAAAATATAAAAGGGAACCCGCCCCCTAGTTCATGAGTGTCAGGCTATAACGAGAAAGATAAATCCATATATTCCTTGTAACTTTCGTTTACATCTAAGAAGAAGAGATATTCGAATCGTATGCTCTGTCTGTTGTTCTCATATATATGTAATTTGAATTTCGCAAGACCAGAGGTGGGGGTGGGGTGAGCATATTTCTTTTGGGAAATTTGGTAGGGGCTATGACGCTTAGGCCTCTGGGTTTGGCAGTTGGCACCTCCCAGATTCTTTGTCTCGTAGGGTACCTCTATATGTAATAAGTCATATCTTCTTGTTACTCATTTATGCATTTGTTGGAAATCATATATGGATTATTCAATAATTTTTGTGATGTTGCTTCATTTATATTAACAGCCTGCGGTTGACCTCAAAACAGTTTTGTCACAATTGATGGAGAGGTTGTCAAACTATGCTGCCTTAAGTCCGGAAGTGAGTCATGAGCATACTTCTCACCAGCTACTATGATTTCTCTTGATGCTATCCTGATTAATTTCTTATATTACAGGTATTGCCAGAATTTTTGCAAGTGGAAGCATTTGCTAAGTTGAGCAATGCCATCGGGAAGGTATATATAACTCCTGCATTCCTTAAGTTTTGCAAAGTTTAGTTATATTGTGAAGATTGTCAATATTTGTTTTTGTCCATTTTCTGCCAGGAAGGTTGTTCTACAATTCTGATTATCTAATCAAGAACTTGAATAAAATTTGCTGATGAAGGCATCTGACACACATGTTTATTATTTTTAATGTGTCTTTTCCAATAAAAATAGTAGTACAGGTTACATATGTTTTAAAAGACATTTCATTAGGATCGGAAGTAAAACTTCTATGTGTTGATATTGGAATATATCCTAGTCGCAAGTGCTTTCCTCTCAACCATTTACTTCCTAAAACACCCTTACTTTTAGATTGTTGTGAATGGGTCCACTGGATCCACTGATAATACAATTTACATAAAAGAGTCAAGCTTAAAAATTATGAATATGTTCGGTTTTTGTTTAACATTGTATGGGATGGGTTGGAACGTGTGATTGCTCGCATGATGTGTAAGTCATACACTCACATGTCTCCCATTTTATCTCATGCAGGTCATTGAAGCAAAAGTTGATATGGATGTTGTCGGAGCAATTGCTTTATATGTCTCGCTTCTAACATTCACTCTCCGTGTTCATCCTGATCGTCTGGATTATGTGGACCAAGTGTTGGTAATGTTCTCTTTTAGTTGGTCACTTGCTCAATTAAGAGTTTTAGGCTTTAGCACCTACTAGCCCTGTAGTTTGTTTGTCTGCTTTGAATGCTTGTAATCGGATTAGGTAAGGTATATGTATCTAGTAACTTGTGGATCCACCATCCTCATTGTGAAGTTTACTGTTTGTTGCATTCACCATGTGTACTTAGAATATACATGATTTTACCTAAAGTAAAACATGACTACTTCACATTCATTATCAGAATGCCAAGGAAAGCTTTAAGCTGTCGGCTATTCTCTATTTATATGTTTTTTTTTTTTTGACAGGGAGCATGTGTAAGAAGATTATCAGGGAGACCAAAACTTGAAGATAGCAAAGCAACCAAGCAGGTTGTTGCCCTTCTGAGTGCTCCACTAGATAAATATAACGACATCGTCACAGCGCTCACGCTATCTAATTACCCTCGTGTAATGGATCATCTCGATGCTGGAACAAATAAAATAATGGCAATGGTTATCATCCAAAGCATAATGAAAAACAAAACTTATGTCTCGACTTCTGATAAGGTGAAGCCTCTTTGACTTTAATATATTTATGTTTAGTTATGGGTTTCTCCTGCATGAGTACATTATAAATCAAATTTTTCAGGTTGAGGTCCTATTTGAACTGATCAAAGGGCTTATAAAGGATTTAGATGGAATTTCTACAAATGAGGTATGCAGAAATTGTCTTCCCAATTTACTAATTTCCATGGCTGCAAGGGAACTCAGTATTTATGTATCCATATTGTTCTATTGCTTCTCTTTTACCATAGTTCGGTCTTATGTAGTTCCTTTCCTTGTGGGTTTTGGGTGACAGCTCGATGAAGAGGATTTCAGCGAGGAGCAAAATTCTGTTGCTCGCCTCATGCATGTTTTGCATAATGAAGATCCCGAGGAGATGTTAAAGGTAGTGTATGGCGTGCTATGCATCACATATGATTCCATTCCCATTTATATATTTAAGGCTGGAGCTTTATGTTGTAAAGCGGTTGGAATCAAGTTTTTTTGTTTCATTTGTTCTTTTTCTAGTTTTTTCAACTCTTTTTTTGTACTTTTGGGTTGGAGTAACTGTAACTTAGTAACCAACAAATTGGAGCTATTGGTGTAAATCCAGTAGAATTACTGTAGGAGCATATTGTGATTTATTTTTAAAGATTGTGAGGATTTATAACGTTAGTGTACAGTAGTTTCTACTTTCTAGTTTACATAAAAATTTAGGAGTTATTCTAGGAACAAAATATTACTAGTAGTTTGATTAGTTTACAGTGTATTTTAGTCTAATTGTATCTTGAGAATAGGGGGAAAATTGATGACGCAGAAAATTTGAATTAAATTGAACCTGGCTCTGATGCTAAGCTGATGGCAACTATAGTGCCGGATTAATGATGATTGGAGAAGCATTGTGGAAGACTATTAATTCACTGGGACAAGCATTGACAAAATGAAAATATTGAAGGAAGATATATATGGTGGCATATTATTTTTGTGGCAACTAATGAATAAGAATCTTCTGTTTACCTAATCTGAAGTTATTTTTTGAGGAAACGACTCATAAACTGGAATATGAATTTCAGATGCTCCTTATCTTTTGTGCTTCTGAATTTCAGACTCATATCTTCTGCTGAATTGTGTCACTTTTTTGTCTGCTGTAATCTATCTCTGTGCTATGTTATCAGATAATATGTGCTGTATGGAAACATATAAGGGTTGGGGGTCCAAAACGGCTACCTTTTACAGTTCCTCCTCTAGTTTTCTCCACCCTCAAGGTATGTTTACTTCGACTTCTAATTGCTTGTAGTGATGCAAAACTTAGTATCCTGGTTAAATTCCTACCTCAATGGATGGCTAGGATTTTTAGGGATTTTTTCCGAAAACTTACGATTTAGATATTAACCTGCTTTCCCCATCCCATTTATGACTACTGAATAATGCTGGTATCTTGGTTGATACTGGATTGTGGAAATCATTTAATAGCCTTCTTGCATAAATTTATAAAAATATCACAGGAGACTGATATCATCGCATGTGCCAGTAACATCCTTTTATGTTTGACGGATATCTTCTGGTTTAGTTGGTTAGGAGATTGCAAGGCCAAGATGCAGATGTTGCTGGAGAAGATGTCCCAGCCTCTCCGAAGAAAATATTTCAGCTTCTTAATCAAGTACGATACATTCCATCTTTAGAATTTCCTACTCCTGGTTGAATTTGAATTGTACTTTGTTTCGGGCAATATGTGTTGTTCAGAGGATGTTGAATGTGAGTTGTGATCAGGAGCCACGAGCAATGATGAAACCTTTAGTATTAGAAGGCTCATTGGGAGTAGGTTTCAATTCTATATCTGTGGCCGTTGTTAAAAACGGCTGCTGAACAATTGCTGAAAAGGATATCACCTCTTTCTCCATTAAATTTAGGGCATTGTACAATAGATGCAGAAGCAGAACAAATATACATGACTACAAACTTTTCCTAGAGTCTGGATTTACATTGCATTACGCATGGTATTCTAGATTCCCACTAGAATTACAGAATACTATATGGTCAAGGTTAATAAGAATACTCATTTTATTTCTCACAGATTATTGAGGCTCTTGCAGTTGTTCCATCACCTGAACTGGCTTTGAGGTTGTACTTACAATGTGCAGAGGTAAAAGTTCGAGCACCCTCATATTGATATTGGGTACTAGTACTACTTAGCAAAGTTTATATGAGGAACTTGTGAAGTAAAAGTTATTATCATTCTACTACTGTATTAAGCAAGATGACTTGACATTATATTTATGTTGATACTGCTTGTATGTCAAGATTTACAAATAAAATGTTGACCCTTTCTTTACCTTTGTTGGAAAACAATATCTCCAGGCAGCTAATGACTGTGATCTTGAACCCGTGGCTTATGACTTTTTCACTCAAGCTTTTGTGCTGTATGAGGAGGAAGTTGCGGTATTTCTCCAACACAACTCTTCGTTTGGAGCTAAGCCAGTTTCATTTGGGTGTATAATATTTGTTCTATATTTTTAGGATTCTAAGGCGCAGGTGACTGCTATACACCTAATAATTGGGACTCTGCAGAGAATGAATGTATTTGGTGTTGAGAACAGAGACACATTGACTCATAAAGCTACAGGGGTAATTAACATCATTTACTGTTACAGTTTCCGACTTTCCGTAGATCATTATCCTGTACCTGAGTTTGGTTATTTTCTCTATTCAGTATTCAGCAAAACTTCTAAAAAAATCAGATCAGTGTAGAGCAGTTTATGCATGTTCACATCTTTTCTGGGTTGAGGATCATGATGGCGTCAAGGATGGTGAAAGGTGAGAATCATATACTTGTTGGGATTATCTAACAATGCAACTTATAGCCAATCTTGTTTTATCATACTTGGTGAAACTAACTTTAAGAGATTAACTCGAGAATTCATCAACTTTTTTTTTTATTTACTCGACACTCTCATGTTTAGTCGGCTATTCTGCTCCAAATGTTGACCTATATGTAATAATTAACTTAAAACTTATCTTGGATATTATCATGTTTTATATTTGAAACTGGCCCTAAATGCATATTTGTGTAGCTGATAATATATACTTTCTGTTAGACTCTACTCAACCTGACATGTTAACCATTTGATACTCCAGGGTTTTGCTTTGCTTAAAAAGATCACTAAGGATAGCGAATGCTGCTCAACAGATGGCAAATGTTACAAGGGGTAGTGGTGGGCCAGTGACACTCTTCGTTGAAATACTGAACAAGTTAGTAGATGAGACTCTGTTACTTGTAATCATTAGCTGTCCATTGGTGTATTTGATTTGGTATCTGCCTTGCTATTGTGAAGGCTGTTGTTTCTTTGCTCTTTTCTGGTTTCATCTGTTTTCGCATGCATGCTACAGGTACCTCTATTATTTTGAAAAGGGAAACCCTCAGATCACGACATTGGTGATTCAGGGCCTCATAGAACTAATCAAAACGGAGATGCAGACTGACAGTGCTACCCCCAGTACCTGTAAAGATGCTTTCTTCTCAAGCACTTTGCGATATATTCAATTCCAGAAACAAAAAGGTGGTGCTATGGGAGAGAAATACGAACCTATTAAGTTGTGACGTGTTGATGCTTCTTTTGTAATGGAAAGATTTGCGTACACCTCAAGTGTGGAGCTGGCTTTAAGTAGGCCGACAAAGCTTCAGAGGGAGTGACTTCCTCGTGATCATTATGCATTGTATACAGAATCTGGTTTTGTATAGTTCCTTCCTTCCCTTGGCAGTACAGATGAGATAAGCTTCTCTCGTTTTATTTTCTTTTGATCTCGTCACTATTTTAGTATTTTGTAAATGTAAAATGGGCGTGCTACACACTTGAACTGAAGTGGCGCTTGCAAGGAGTAGTGTTTTGCTCTTGTATTTGTTTCTGTGATGATTTTAATCTTTCGATTGGAGAATTCAGATTCTTTTATAAAAATTTCAATTAATTTAATATATAAGTCTCCTGATTAGGGATGTCAATTTTAGGTTTTGGATCGGATTCGAATCAATTCATTATTGATTTAGATCATAAATGACTTGGATCCTATATGAGTCAATTTGTTT
>JAYMSL010002066.1:0-15173 GCA_036897195.1 Plantago coronopus
TTTTCAGCTCACTTTCATTAGGATACTTACAAAAAAGGGGTATGCTCTGTGTTGCCGACTACTAGTCGAATGTCAAATTGAAACATTTCATATTTTATAAGTGATGACTTTTGATTTTCGATATAAGTGATAGACTAATTTAGTCAATCAGTGATCATTTTAAGGAACGGTTCTTCTACCAGTTTCTTTTACATCCACAAAACTCAAATTCAAGACGTGAATTCTCACGTACCTTACCACTTGAAACAAGAATCGGTGGATTATTAAATTATACTAGCACCTTAATCTATTTATTTTGCGAGACTTTGGTTAAATTTGAAACTTACAAACTACAATCTTTAAAATTATTTGTGGAGATTCATCCAACAAGTAAATAAGTAGTAATAATATGGTTTTGGTTTTGCAAAATTAGCTTTAGGTTTTTGTGAAAGCGGAGAAATCGCATTAGTGGTAATAATAATAAGAATGATTAGTGTAGTAATACCGTGGTTAGTAGTATCATTATGTTTTCCGTTTTGCAGCTGCCGGATTTTGGTTGTGTTTAGAATTTGTATGAGATTTTGAAATATATTGCCGACAATTTGATATGGAGGAAATGAATGGAATGGTAAGTAGGAAGACTAGTTCGGGTCCTCCTTTATGACCGACCACCTAACGGACTAGTTTAAACTTTAAAGATGTAAATAATTAATTACTAGTTCGGGTCCTCCTTTATGTAAATAATTAATAATAGTAATAGTTAAAAGTTAAAGTATGTATCTATCATCAATCTATCACGAGTAAATCAAGGCGATAAAAAATGGTCCTACACTTCCTGGTATTACTTTGCCTAGTTTTTGTCAATTCGGCCAAAGTTCTAACCGCTATTCAAGAAAGTTAGTTATCCATCACTATTTTATTAACGGAATAAAAAACTTAGTTCAAGTCCAGTGTAATAAACTGAACTTGACCAAAGTGAAATTCTCACCGATTGAAATTAGGAAAAGAATCGTCCTATAATTTAGGCTAAGATGAAGCATATAGTTGTTGTTTAATGAACCGAACTAAATATTTCGAAACTCAAGACGAGTTGGTGTTCAAAAGAGTAAAATAATAAGTTTGGATTCGAGTTTGAAAGAAATAATAGACTTTAACTAACCTTATCGAAACTTTATGAGCCGTATCAGTTGAAATATTGAAGATACGCAGGAAAGGTATAAATCTTAAATAAAATAATGGTATAATTGATCTTTTAACAAGAGTTATCGAACTGAATCGGACTCTGGGTTATTAGATAAACAAACACAAAATGAAACTTGAACTTTATTCATTTACATTATTGAAGTAGTCGAACTGGAACTTTAATAAGTTGAGTTAAAACTATGACTTACGCATAACACCTCATGGCAAGGAAGTATAATACCATGAACAAACTCGGGACCGCACATACTATACTAGTGTTGTTAAATTAGCGGAGCCAAGTATTTTGATAAGCTCGAGCTCAATTCGTTAATAAAAGCGAGGAGTAAAGTGAGTTCGAGCTCGGAAATTAATGAGCTTTAACGAGCTTTATCGAGGCTTAACGAGTTTTTTCGTATAAAAATATAAATTTATTAATATAATAAAGTTTACCGAGCTTTATCGAGCCTATCTCGGAGCTCGTTAAACTAACAAGCATAAAACAAAATTTGAGCTCGACTCGTTTTTACCTTATCAAGCGAGCCGAGCCCTCGTTGAAGGCTCGACTCGTTTACCTTATCGAGCGAGCCGAGCCCTCGTTAAGGCTCGACTCGCATAACAACACTAGCAGGGGCGGAGGTAGTATGTGTACTACATGTGGCTTTAGCCACATTCTTTTCTAATTTTGTAGTGAGTATCGTGGCTTTAAGCACACCCATTTTCAAATTTTAGTGAATACTATAGTGTAATTAGTATAAAATTCATATGAAAATATCTCTCATATAACATATAACACCACAAATAAGTATTTTTGGTTCCGCCCTTCAGCACTAGCAGATAAAAATTAAAGGCTATATGCCTGAGATGAGATCTCAACTTTACTAGATTTTGACTGGATGAGTGGGTGACTCTACTTCATAACCTACTTAACTAAATTAATAAGTACTTTAATGATATATCTGATTGAATGTTTAAGTTGTCAACTCGGTATTAAGTCCATGCTCTTTGAATTGACTGTCAAACTGTATTATGGTAAATAAATTTGTAACATATTTTGTGCAGCGCAAGTATGTAAATTTTAAGACCAATTTAAGGAAAATCGCACTAGAGAAAAAGACAAATTCCAAATCTAAATACCTCAATTAGCTTCCAGTCAAACTGAGTTTGAACTACATCCCTTGACTGCTGCTTTGTATATAACTGAGCGCAATTTTTGCAAGTTCCACACACGAAGTCTCCCCTCCCCCGGAAAATGAGTAAGACTTCAATGTAGATGGAGAAAAACTCAAAATACGAACGGATAAGAGTGTGTATAATATGCAACGATTAATCGAGTATTCCTTAGCTTCGAATGGTTAATTGACTCAATGGTCTGTTGCTCCAATACATGCATTATAGCAACGACCCAAACTGCAATATCATATAACCGTGATTGAATACAATTTAGTTACTGAAAGCCACTTCTCCAGGTGTATCAGTAACTATCAGACCCCAAATATTTAGCCTAGTATCATGTTTTAGTTGGCTTAGTTCTGTCAGGATGTGCATAGCAGGTAAACATGTTGCCCCATTTTGATGTGTGATATACTGATATACCAGCCCCAGTATGTGATCCTTGTACTACAGTAACTCTAATATGATCAAACAATTTAAGTTGTTTTGCCTGTATGAATGTTACCTGGGATACAACAGATTGAAGAACAGAGAATGTGCCAAATCCTGAATAGATTTTCTTGTTTCAGGTTTTCATCTTTGACAGAAGAATCTCTATTACTAGTACTTTAGTAGTCTTGTATCATATGGGATAGCAGAAACTTTCTTAAGATTGATCCCCGACTGAATCGGCTTGGTTGGCAAAGTATGGACCTGACTTCTGAGCATATATACCCTGAATGTCACTTATCAACTCCTTCATCAGTGAATCAGGCCCTGATTCGACCTCTGCATCCGAAACACAACTCTTCTTCATGCCGTTTGCCTTGATCTTCTCTTTCTTTTCTAATCTGTTTGGTCCATTAGTACCTTTATGATCTTTATCCTTCTTCTTCTTTAACCGCTTTTCCTCTTCATCTCATTGTTTTTGTTCTTCCACTAAAATGTAGTTTGTTCATTCTATCTTAGCAAATATATATCTACTTCCTCTATCAGCCTGATAGCTCTCTGGGCTATCTTCTTATAAGTGGTTTACTTTTCAACAGCATTTCATACCTTACTATATATACTAGGACAAATTAGGATACTACGATTAATATGTAGGTAGTTGGTAGGCTGAGATTACAGCACGAAATCGATATAAAGTAGGGCAAGCAATCCTTTATCGAATATATGTGATCTTTCGAAGAAGTAGAAGGATTTCTTGGAACACAGTACACCAAGTCATTACATGCAGTCAATAATCATTAACATAACACTGTTATTTTAAGAGAATAAGAACAAGAAATCACCCCCAAAATTTCTTTATATATGACACAATAATAAAATAAAAATTAATGATTTTTTTCAAGATTTTCCTCAAGAAAGTACTCCTAATGCTAAATCCTTTTCCCACCTTCAATAGCCTGGTCAGAAACTCTGTCACCTTTCTTTACCTCAGTTGCTCCATCAATTGTAATAGCCACATGAGGAATGTCATTTATGTCCTCTGCATTTACAGAACTATTCTTATTACCATTCAACAAGTTCTTGCATTTGAAGTTTGCCATGGAACTCAGCTCATTAACAGCATCAGCAATGTTTTCAACACTTGCAACTGTGTCAATTAGCAAGGATGCAACTGTAGCAACTGGTATCACTTGCACAAGGTTGTCGTATTCGTTGGCTAAGTCCGATTTTAGTAGACTTTTAAGGTCCTTGGTCGCAGTTTTAAGGCTGGCGATATGGGGGTTTGGAGTGGAAGGCCTAGTCATTGTTTGGATAGACAACGCAAGCTCTTTTAGCGCTTTTCCACTCTCGGAACTCAAGCTGGAAAACACTTCCTGATATTTCCCTCTAATCGCGTGTTGCCCCTGCCAGAGTGTCACAAAGTTCATCGTCAGTTTTCAGTTATACATATCTTCCAAACTAGTGAGTCTTTTAAAGAACATGCTAAAACTTCGAAAATGCAGCTTTTATAGAACATGCTATAAAACTTCAAAACTGCATTTCTGTGAGTATGCGCGTATCTGCCAGCAAAATGCATAGATGAACAGTCTTGTCTAGAAGGCAAATATGCATAGGTTATAGAAGGAGAATTTGTGATGGACTACAAATCTGCACACTTTGTCTTATAGGAATTCGAAGTTTACTTCTATATATCAGTTATTATAAGTTTAGAAGGGTCTTAAATTAGCATTTTCATTACTATATGATTCAAGAAGCTCTGAGTTGAGGATTAGTAGTATACTTGAGGTTTTGCATTTAAGTACACGTTGATGGATTCGACTCTGCAGGCACACTGCCGTGTCAAATCTGCAATATTAAGGTAGTGTCTCCAAGGATGTCTGTACATGAATTTTCCATGACCTGGTTCCCATCTGGCAAAGTTGGCCTGTCAATTATATGAAATATTCCAGCATCAGAATCTCTTACCTAAACATCATCATGTCAAAATTACATGCACAATTATCTCTGCGTTTAGTCTCACAGGGTGGCCTAATTACTCACCAGTGTTTCTTCTTTGCTTTTCGAATCAAGAATGCTGCTAAAGCCAACCATGGAAGATGTTTCTTTCACTGTGTCTGACATGTCTAATGTGCTGAAACAATCATCTGCAAAACCTGCTGATATGGTTCAAAAGACTTATTCAAGATTCACACCAGATATATAGATTATGGATGCATGCAACCTTACGAAAAAAAATACCTTCCATGAACTTTCCAAGATTTTCTATATTTTTTGCAACGTGTAAGTGAAGATCACTGCCAGCCCATACAGGACAGACTAGAACAGACACAATGACACAAGTAGAAGCGCCGATAAGTATAGTGGATAGCCTCTCTTGTGCCAACTTTAGTATTTCATCGCTTCGAAAGCCAGATATAGAGACTAGAGAGAATGTCAAGATGAATATCAGCATCCCATAATCGTAGCGTGCCTTCACTTCAGGAAAGAATCGTACGAAAGTTGACATCGCAGCTGTACATTTGTCATGTTTTAAAGGATTAGTTTTTAGGACTGAGCTCATTACAAAAGACTTGGGTGTACTTATAAAAATGTACCTAGGAGGAAGACAAACAGTTCAATCACAACAGGTTCATAGGTTCTTCCAGTTAAACTAGCCAGGTGATGAGCTCCAATACTAAGTGCACCGGCTAACAAAGTAGCGATAGCTCTGTTTAGTCCTTTTGACAGCGTTGCGCCTGTGGATAGGTGAAGCGAACATGTTATATGCAGTGTTACATTCTGTTATTAAATTGCGGTAAAGTGGACCTTTTAGATTGGTCATGATCAAGAATTTGGAATCATGCGAAATGTTCAAAAAACTTACCAACAGAAAATTCGAAAACAACAACCACAGTCATGACAGCCCACATTGCAGAAACGCCAAAACTGTTATAAAGAGGCTGAACATAGTAGAACAGCGAAACTATAGTGAGCGTAAGCCCAACTTTCAACGAATGTGTCGCTCTTCTTGGATCGTCTTTTGCTGTCTTTACAATCTGGTTAGCAATATCATCCATTTTAGCAAGTAACTTTAAGATAAGCCCCTTTATCCACAACCACATTATCCTAAGCACACTCACTCTCTCATGATTTGGTGGCTCCATTTCCATTGTCATGACACACACACAAAAGGAAGAGGAAGCTTTCGCACGAATAAGAAGCGAAATATGCCAACTCAGGGAAACTGAAAAGGCAGGTAGGTTGTGGAGTATATTACTGAGAAACCAAAGGCACTACTGCCCACTTATATAAGCAGTAAACTATATGCCATGAATAAAAGAATATGTTCATTTTCTTTTCAAGGATAGATTTTGTGTCTTTTTGTACCATGCAAGTACAAAGAAATTCCATGAGTGAAACTTAAGTGGGCTGCTACTACATGGTAATAGTATATCTGTTACCCACAAACAGCAAATGGAACTAATTTTGCTAAAGGTAAGTTAAAAACCAAAAGTCTGTTGATATTTCCATTTTACCATTTATAACAATTTCACTATGGTAAAAGACTGAAAGGATAAGAAACTTTTTACTATGAATAGAAGCTTTCTTGGTTGGAATGTGATCATTATCTCAAGCCAAGTTGGGTAAGTGTTTATATGAACTGTGATCCATATTGACTTCGAAATCTCTACTGTATTCCACGAATTTTATTACAATGTTCGGATTCATAATGATACATGTACTGCAATGAATCTCTTATCACTCACTTTCTTTAAGATTTGGTTTAAGGTTAACAAAAGTTTAGGTATTGATTCCTATATTCCCACTTTGTCTATAGACAAGATGACTTGGATTACTAGACTATTAGATATGCTTTCCTCTGCACATCTTTGCTTCTTCTTCCTACATTTGTATTATGTTGAAGATGTTTTACTTATACAGGGAAAAGAGTTACAAGTAAAGTTAAAGTCGAAAATCTCTCATCTTCGTCTCAGATCCAATCATTTTGATTCGTAGCAACATATATCTTCTGTATTATTCTCTCCTGCTGAGGTTTAAGGCTTACATTCGAAATTTACAGGACATTTGAGTTGTAAGAACATTACATGGAAAAGTAAAGAATCTTCCTTCAAATTCTTCACTGGACAAGGGCTAATGACTCCAATGGCGTAACAACGAATGGAAGCAGATTATCCAGACATGATAACAATATTCTGCAGGGCTGCCGTTAATGTGACATGAAGTAATAGGTCACATATGGCATGAATATGTTCCATAAGATAGGGAGAATTTGATCACTTTGCCTTCTCCAGTTTGCAGCTTCAACCCTTGAAACAGAATATTGTTAAGTTTACAAGTAGATATCCAAAATTCTCTTCTAACAAAATCTCAACTTAAAGTTGCAAATCTTGGGGAAAATAAAAAGATTTCCTTAGTTATGCTTGGCTATCATCATGATAAGTCTTGTATAAGTTGATTTGCACCTCATGTTCTAATTATCATGCAATAGAATCAAGCTCTTTTCAAGATTAATGGAGATTGTCACATTTGAGCTTCTTAATCAGGACATGACAGGAAGTTTAAGTTCAGATTATCTCTTGCTTATCACTTCAATTTTCTCCACATTTGCCATCATTTTCTTGTTGGAACATCTTAATCTTGTGATCTTTTAGAGTTTGATATTCGTAGGGAAGGTACGAGATCTTGGAATTTGACATCAATTAGTCTAATCTGGTTGACCACCTGTTTAGTTCAATACTAATTTGGTCTAAGACTAACTCCAGTTTCCTGATTCAGTCGTAAACCAAACAGGTTGCAGTAAAGAGGCGAAAGAATAATTCGCTATGTGCTTATCGTACGGCTGTGTGTAAAGAAGAACTCTGCATTAAATAATAAGAGATAAAGCAATAGAAGAGGGAGAATAGGTCAAGAAACATCATGACTGGTAATGTATCTTTATAAGTGGTTAACATGTTCTGTTTGATAATCAAATGACATCTGGGCTTTTTGTTCAATTTGTTAAACACTAACTAGGCTCACTAGGTTAGGTTTCTTGCAGTAATCTTGGCCTGGTTGTCTGTCTATCTGCCTGAATAGGACACACACTTAAACTTCAAAAGGGCTTGATTTGTGATCAGGATGTATTGATAGCCACATTACTGAGCAATATTAAACTTCTAGTCTTTTCACATCCTACATTATATTGAATAGAGCATATGTAGTAGTCTTTTGAATTCTAATGTGGTAAGTGCTTGGCTTTGACATGAATGAAGCTAATTAGAACCGGGATTCGGCAGAACACTGTCGTAAGAAATGACATCGAGTTCACGACAGAAAATCTTGGTTGGGGGAAGAATACAAGAGTACTAGGAAATCTTGATGTAATATTCCACTCTGTATTAAGTCTGTGGCTCTGAGCTTTGAAGTCCATACCAACTTTTTAGATATTCTGATACCACTTGTATAACTGGATTACTGAGTGGCTGAGCAAGTGGGATTGTTGAGGCTGATGAGGGAGAGCACCGTAGAGGATGTGAAGACGCGCAAGGTGCTAAAAGATGGTACATCAGTAAAGGTTTTCATGGGATGTATCTTCAGATATTTCAACATTGTCATCAGTGTTCTGTGATACTCAGATTTAATTTATCTATATGTTGCTTCTATAGACTTCTTCGAAATGTATGTATGTGTTCACAATGTCCAGACACCATTCGCTTACAGTTCTGACTAAACTAGTACTATGAGCTCGTATATGGCCACCTTATCCGTTTTCAGTAACAATCGTAACAATCGGGGAAGTAGAATCTCGAAATTCACAAGCTTCATATGGCTTCAACATAGGACTCTTTCTATTCTCAGTTATTCGAATCAGTTAGCAACTATTACTATCTGATATGCTGATATGATACTACAGATTCCAGGAAACAGCAGTCTTATTATATGCCATAACATAAGAAGAAAAGGCTCTAGAATAGATGAAAACACAAGTCCTCATATCATCAATCCTAACTATACATTACTAGACCCTACAGAAAGGCTGAAGCCACGCTGAATATAGATAGCTCCATGCCCTTCGTTACTAGTTACAGTAGCTAGGTGGTTGATGACCGAGACCTATAACATCACACGTTCACTAAATCATACTCCAGCTGCAAATCAACTCTCCTGATAGTCTTGCACGTGGTAAGCGAAGTCTAAGCTGCCATACGAACAACTACATTGGTTTCTTCTAGAAATGTTAGTCATGGCGAGTTTCATTTTCTGACTCGCTCTTAACATATCCAGCGGATCAACATTTGAAGTGGATTATGAAAACTGGGAGTTTAACCAGCAGCACTTTGTTGAAGTTGTGGAACCATCATGTTTTCACTGGATGTGGTGTTGGGTTGAGAAGCACCTGGTTTGGCAGTTTGCTCCAAGAGGCGAACTAACGCGAGAAATATTTCCATCCTTGTCACATCCCTATTAGCCTGTTGATAGAAACATAATTAGCATCTTATGGGACAAATGCAATGCAAAAGGAAGGAAGAAAGAAAGAATATGTATGAGGAAGAAAGAATATACACAGGAAACTTGACAAGAAACCACAGAATAGAAACCTATGTATCTTTCATATACACTGCACCAAAATCCCCGTATCGTTTCTGCTTTACAAAGCTCGAGCCTTTACAACTTGGAAAGAAAAGGGTATTGGTGTAACAGCTATTCAGTAACAACAGGGAGTTCTACTCAATCCAATGAACTTAATATGAGGGCATCTGGTGCAAGTTCTCTATAGTAATACGTGACATCTTGGCCGGTAGCTCCATTGGCCAAGAATGACACACACTTAAGAGACACTACTGGACCACCAAGAAAACACCTCAAATACATCATAGCAGAGACACAGAAGCATGTAAATCCTAGTTGATTGCCAAAGAAGTATTAAGAAGTCTAAATTCTACTTAGAAATCATTACCTCCACAATGAAGCGCGCCCATATCTTGTCATTGCGAGTTTCCATGACCCCTTTTAAAATAGTTAACCCGAGTCCTCTAATTATGTCAGCTATTTCCAAAAATAGACCTCTTTCTTCGAAGAACATCTGTGAAAGAAGCAACGCCCGGTGATGAGACAGATATATACAAGCTTGTGTAAGTATGCTATGCAAGACGATCAATTGATTACAGGCTAGTTTCTATGCGTCCAGTTACAGAAAATCAATTACCTCTATTAGCATTTGCCGAGGCTGATTTAGATCCTCAACTATGATTGGGCACAACACAGATTGTGAACCTACTTCATAGGCCCACGTCGCTCCTCCTTTGAAATCTTCTTTCGGAACTAAACCGCCATCTTTGCTTATAACCTGAAACATAAACAAGAGGGCATATAATTCAAAAGACTGCAATCATTAAGAAACCGAAGCCATTGTAGATATAGGAGTAGAAAAAGTGTTTTGGACCTTGGATTCTCCAATCTGCTTAAGCTTGTCACCATGCTTCGACACACTATGCAAGAAGAGCATATGTTTGATAGTACGCTCCAAGAGAGCATCGATACTGCACTGTACATAAAAGACGACATGTAAGTATCACAAACACATGTAAGTGATAAACTTCAATGCAAAAAAGAAAACGCAAGTATCATGAACACTACAATTCATATGGTGAAAAATGAAGGTTATTTAAGAAATAGAATCACCTTTGCGCCATTTGGCACGATTTCTCTCAATTCCTTAACACGATCTTGAATCATTTGTCGATCCTTTGGTCTTGGCCTTGGATTTTCTCCAGGTTTAAGCCTCTTGCGATTTGATTTTCCTGTCTGGTCAGTGTTCCTAGAATATCCATTCGATCCACTGTTACTCTGTTTTGTATTCTGTCCCTTACCAGCCCATGAACTCATTTGTGATGCGTAAATCGAACTACTCTGTGAGAAAGAACCAGAATCTTCCTTAGTAAACCCAGTCCTTACTGAGTTGGAACTCAGAGCTCCTGCCTTTTCAGGATACTTGGAAACAGTGAGTGACTCTCCTCTGACAAGTTCTGAAACTCCAAGCCTACTAAGTGGAAGTGAAGCCATGGGTGATGCAGAAGAGCAACTTGTGTGTGTCAAAGTAGTCTTGCAAGAAACGTCGTCATCCAAGTTCCGCTTAGCAGATGGATGAACCGTAGATACTACAGCTTCCAGTAGATTATCTGAGCAACTCGAGGGAAAAAATCCACCATCCCAGGTATATGCATCTGCAGCAAATTCATTGCCCGAGGAGCTATTCCAGCTACTACTAAATAATTTGTTCTTGAAGTCAGCCCCTAAGACATCGAATAAATCGTCACCTGATTGAGGTTGGACACAAGAATCATCGCGATCTGAACTAACCGCTGGACAAGCTTTACCTTTCATTTCATCCTCGACAACCGAAGGAAAAAGTGGAGGTGTATGTAGATGCTGATCATGCTTTGAATTCTTTCCCAGCTCACTTTTCGGGAACTTCTTCTCAATATCATGATTTTTGCTACCCCAGCTATAAGTAACTGAGGATATGGCAGATGACACGTCAACACATTCAGGATTTGAATCCACCATTTTAGACAAACTCACATTTTTACGTTCACTTGATGCTCGAAGAGGAGTATGATTTTCACAAGATATAACCTGTGCATCTGCAACTGAATTTGCACCTGACACAGGTTTTATATTGCTAGACATCACATTTTGGCAAAACCCATTCTCTTCAGCCGATGGGAGAGTAACATGAGCATCACCGAAGTGATAATTGAATGAAATGCCACTGGGCATTCTGGAGTTGCTGAAATGGCCTTGAATGCCATCACCACCAATGATTTGTGGTTCTGTACATCTCATGCTGCCACGATTCAAAGAGGCTGAGCTGCTAGAAGCATGCTGTTTTGTCCATATCTGACAATTTGAAGGGATCACTTCAGCTTTTGGTACTCGATTCACTAATATATTTGGAGGGAAAAAATCTGATGAATCCATTTTGTCTTCGTGTTGGAAATGACTGGGCCTCAAATGACTTGCACCTGTGTTTGAGGTTTGAAATGTTGCAGCATTGGACTGCAGATTGCCAAACATAGAAATTGGATTTGAGCCTTTTACATAGCTGAGACTGTCAAACAAAGAAGTACCAATCATATTTTGTTGCAGAGATGAGTCCGAAGGAACCGGATTCCCAAACAATACTGGAACACCAATTCTTGGAGCAAGCTCTTTTTCGTAATTTTCTGATAGCAAGACCCCAGGAACATGTCCTAGCTGAAGTATTAATGACATCACATCATTTATAAATCCCATACTCTCCATTATCTGAGACAATAAAAACAAAAGTAAGATTAACTCCAAAGTACCAGATTTCAAAAAAAAATCTCCAAAGTACCAGCCAATGTATATCCTAAACAAAACCGTAAAGAGTGACATCTTTTTACCGTCTAACGAAAAATTATGAGAATAGGAAGAGTGCTAACTCTGTTACACCTAAATTTCTCCCACCCCCTACACAATTCTCTCAAGATCGTCACATAGTATTTTGCAAGATAAAATACTTTTAATCTGTGACCTTTATGTTTACTACTAGCTAAAATCTCCCGCATAGTCAGTAAGAAACATGCAGTAGATGCTTGATCAGAACCATGTAACTTGCCACACACGTATTTTGAAGTAAGTGGTTTTTGTTCCACAAATTAATACTAGGAATAAACACTTACTTTACTGTATGAACCGAACTGAACTACACCGTGAGGGAGAACAGGAACAACCGCAACAGTCTAATCATGTGAAAAAACAATAACAAGTTAGGTAAACAAACAAACATGGTTATATCATAAATGATAAATCCATAAAAGTCATCATTATACCTGCATTCCAGCTGCAAACTGTTGGCCCAACTCTCTCAAAACCTAAAAGAGAAAAATTAAGAGGTGTATAAGTTCCAAAGCAAAATTAGAACTATTCAACTTCATATGTATACATTGTGAGTTCCATTTAACCATATACAACAGTACATCGATATAACTTGGTTTTTCTCTTATATGTAGAAGTATACAGCGTCTTTAAAGTAACAAGTAGACCAAATGATCAACTTTAAGGTGAAATAAATTGTGATGTTGTGTCCGTTGATTGTGAATCCAAGTACATGAAAAAAAGGGAAAAAAAATAGACTGGAGAATTTATCAACTTGGGCGAACTTTATTTTTGGATAGTGTTAAATCGAGAGCAATTCCTTTTAGATTGAGAGCAATGAGCAATCGTGTGTATTGATTTATTCAATCTTTCTTAATAGGATAAAAATTGCTCTAAAGTCTCAATGTTATTATGTAACAAATATAGTTCTAGATTAAACATTTGTAAAAAAAAAAAAATTACCTCTGAGCTAACAAGTATACTACTATACAATAATACAACAAGAATCTAAATAGTATACCTCAGGTGGATGAGTTTCAATGAAATAATTGTCAGATAGCATCCATTGATAGTTACCAGTAAAAGCAACCCTTCCAACTAACCTGAGACAAATTATTAGAGAAATATTTGAATACTATCCAGAAAACAGTAAGCAATTAAACGAAATCACTAAAGTTAAGATTAAATTGCCATACCCTTCTCCAACAATATTGACATGATTATCCATCATCATCTTGCTCATGAGCATTTGCGCATTGTCTCCTGCCACCGCGTAGGACCGAGAGCTACTAGTTTCAGCTGAGCACAACCCTGCTTCGTAATAACAGTCTTCCCAGATCAAAAGTCTGCAAAACCAATTAGTAAAACCTTTTAGAATCTCATATCCAGACAAACTGAGTCCAAGCTGGGAGTGTCATATAGATGCATACAAGAAAGACAACATCAGAAATGAACAAATGCATCCTCACAGGTAATTATAACAGTATAATACAAGAACTTCACCAGTTCAAAACAAACCTATTCTTCTCTTTCACTGAGATTCCCCAGACAATTTGAATAGGACCAAACCACATAACTCCAAAGGTGGACAGTTAAATTCAGATCATATAAGAAAAGAGCAAAAAGGACAGCCAAATCCAGTTTTAGACCAATAACATGTCAAATCAATTGCCCTTTTTCACTTAATTAAGCAAGTTTAAGCATATACCAAGAAAAAGACATGAATAACACAGTCCTTAATTCAGTCAAAGAAAACATTGCAGTTCAAACAAAAACCAAGAAAAAGCAATACTTCCAACTTCCAAGAACATAGATTACATTATCTTAATTTAGCCTAGAAATAAACAGCTGGATTTTCATTCTCCATTCATTAATTCAGAGAATTAAGGAAGTTGAGACAACTGACCTGGGATTTTGGCAACCAATCTTCCAAAAAACAGCATAAGACCACTGGTTGACTCCACAAAGAGTCTTCAAAGCCTCTTTCAACAAGTACCCCATTTCCTTTTCCAAATTCCAATCACTCAATTAAGCAACAAGTACTTAATGAAAAAAGGTGTAATTTTTTTCCTTTTTCTTCACCAGAAAAAAAAAAACAAATGAAAAATGTTAGCTTATAGTTCCTTAAACAGCCTAACTTCCTCTGCAGGAGCCACGCCCAGCTTGTTTAGTTCTCAACCCACCACTACTTTTCCTCTCTGGATCCAAGTTCACTGGCTGCACAACGCTCTTTCTAGCCATACCTCGGAAAGAAACTGAACTAAAACGAAGTAGAAGAAGCAAATAAATGTGTTCAACGGACTTAAACAAAGATTACACGAAACCAGTTGCTTTAAGCTCACAGTTAAAGACAAGAACAAAATTATCCATTATGAAGAACGGGGAGAAATGAAGAATGCAAAAGGTTTATGTGGTTTGGAGGTGGAAATGGAACTAGTGTGGGAGTGTGAAAAATGGTGTAGTGTATTTTAGTGGGGATGGGAGATGGAGCATATAATGTGGGGATTGAGAAGTGAGGAGTATGAATGAATATGAATGGAATGGAGATTGTGTTGTGTTGTGCTTTTTGTTAAGGCCAATAGTGAAGGGGGGAAACAGGGATGATGACGAAGGAGGAGTGGGGCTAAAATGCGCCGGGTGTGATGATTAATCAATGAGAGGGTAGGTGCTCGAAACAAACAGGCTTCAACTTCAATGGAATTTCTGCTCTGCCACTCTCAATATGCCATTAAACTTTCTTTGGAACAAGAGTCCTTGTTTCTTATGCCAAATTATTGAAAAATACGGTTTTTTTAATGACTTTATATACTCCCTCCGTCCGCTCAAACTAGCCCCATTTTGACTCCGGCACAGTATTTAAGGAGAGTAGTAGTTTAGTGGTATATAGTGCAGGTGGGGTATAGTGGAGTAATTAATGAAAAGTAAAGTAGTATAAGTGGGGTTGAATGGTTGGAGTTTATTGATATATAGTACAAGTGGGGTAGAAGTGTTTGATTTAAAATGAATAAAAAGTTTCCATTTTTGGAAATGGG
>JAYMSL010002067.1:0-15172 GCA_036897195.1 Plantago coronopus
ATGGATCATGTGGCAACCCATTTAATGTTATCCCATGCCTAGATGTGTCTTGCTGAACAGCAACTAAGAACCAATGGGAGTATGATCTTGCATTATATGTAAACGTAAACTTCTTCTACTTCGCGCTTTGTTCTTTGTTTCTTTTGAGTCTCGTGTGCTAAATGCTAATCAATTGTTACGAATCTTGATCATAACTTCGAATATCAACTATTGAAAGCTACAGCGAAATGATAGCTGAATGATGTTGTGGAATGGCTGTTTTGTGAGACTGTGTTTGCTTATTTCTTTTCAGAAGTCAGAAACTGTCGAAACCTCAGCTGGACAGTACCTCCAAGTTAGAAGTATGACTTGTTTGCAAGAGCGTCTGTAAATTGTGAAATATAATTCCAGAAGCTATTAGAAATCGAACATTTCGAATGCAGTAACTCAAATATATGTTGAATTGTAGGGCAAGATCAAACTTGGTGTTTCATCACATAATCCATTTTCTTCACAGCAGACTATCCAAATTCCAAAATTCCAAATCAAAGAACCACGGGAAACATAAAGAACCTAAATGTAATATTGGACATAACACAGCCAGCTTTCGAGAAGAGAGAACCAGCATTCACCGTGGAGATGATCAACAGCTGGAGCACCTTAAGCCGTCTCCAGGACACTCTTGGAGTCGGAGACGGAGATGGTGTTTCAAACAAGAGTCGATAGCCGGATAGATGATTAAGCTAGGTGGGACTTGATAAGTTTCTTTTTCTACTACACTATTCTATCGAACTTTAGCGTACTAGTACAGTACTTAAATTTCAATAAAATTGCTACTAGTGTAAAAAAATTGTGATGATGGTAGCTGGTGTGCGGCTATGCATGTGACAACACTGACGGCGGATGCTTATATTGTGGTCTTACATGAATTATTATACTCATGCTAAAAGTACGATACCTGAGTTTGGGTTAAATTAATAGGAACCCGGAAGTAGCTTATGAGATTGAAGTAAAGTTACAATTGTGATTAAGTAGAGAAAACCACCATCTTGTCTTCTTGTAAAATCCATACAAATAACTTTAGATTAGTGTATTCACTTTAAAACAATCTTAGTTAATTCGAATAGAATTTTATAGATACAAACCTGAACTGAATTGAACGTAAATTCAAACGGAACTAACGTTCACGAGTAATCATATCATTAGGTGCAGAGTGGGGTTGTTACTTGTTAGAGTAATGTTAGGGTAATATAATCATAATCAATTTAATAAAAAGATTCGATTAAAGTTAGTGCAAGAAGATATTGAGGCGGCCCTTTGAGAGACCTACCTACCCCATGAAGGGCCCGCCCGTGCAAGGATGGCTGGTTCCAAAGGTGTCCTCCTTTTCTCCGCTTCCCATCGTCATCATCATCATCTCATACTCACTTGCATCTCTTTCAGTTGTTGTGTCGTTTCAATGGATCATCATAGCCCATAAAGATTTACTACGACAACTATTTATCTCCTCTTCTCTTCTTCCGTTGTGTCCCTGTCTTTCTGTCACTAATCTAATCTTACTAATCCAATTCAGTATTGAATTGACCTCACTCACTGACTCACTCACTCTTCTGCTAGACATTCTTGCTGCTGCTGCTGCTGCTGGAGACGGAAGCTAGCAAGAAAGAAGAATGACGTTCACGATATCTTCTCCGCCACTCAACCACCTTTCTCCTAAACCATACACCCGATTTCACCCCCCACTCAACCGCTCCTCCTTTAATCTCCTCCATTCTCATTCTCCCGCTTTCAGGTACCATTTCCTATTCACATTCTTGTTTAAAACGTGTTTAAAACACATTCCTTTCATTCCATAAATCAATTCGTTCATTTTCATTTCGCATTTCTAGTTGTTTAAGAGTATGTTTATATCTTGGGAGGAAGATTCTGATTCTGATTGCTCTCTGTTTTCTTTTTGTTGGTTTCTGGTAATAAGTTGGATGATAGGATTAGCAAGAGTGAGGTTCACTCATGTTTTACAGTCTTCTTGTTTCACATTAATATTAATGCAGGGTAATGAAGATGAGCTACTCTTTAACTTTAAAAACTAGCTGATTGCTTATACTGCTCATGTTTTACTGATCACACAAATCCCCCACTTTGGCTTCTGGCATACTTACAGCTAGCTGTTTGTGCACTTGCACCTTTTTCCAATAATACCTCTCCTTACTAACTGATGCATTGATTTGAATAATGTGTTACATGAGACAAGATAAGGCAAACACATTTCCGAAGCCGATTTTCTTTATCAAGAAACAAGCTTAGGAAGTAGGAAGCTAGTTTCATTCAAATTTATTAGTTCTTGATATTTATAATTTTATGGGTTTTGCTGGAAAAAAAGTCAAAGAGATGCTATTATGCCTATTGGGAAATGTTTCTTTATGTTATTACAATCTATATGGTTCTGTCTGGCCCAGTACTTTTTACACATTAATGATCAGAGTTGGTGCTGGTCCAAAGTTGCATGAATATGATCTGAAATTATCCTGGTCTATCAAAACAATCAGAAGTTGATAAGAAATGTTGCCTCGTTTGGTCAGAGTTGGTGTCGGTCCCAAGTTGCACGGAAAGGATCTTTTACACTTAAACACTTTTGCTGCAGCTACGACGGCAGGTATGTATCTTTACTACCTGATATCGTGGTAATTGGTTAGTTAGGCATGTATGTCACTGGCAATAACTTATGATTAATGTTTTTAGATATTTTGCTGGATGATGCTGTTGGCACAATCCAACTTCCAAAGGGTGAAACTTGGTCGGTTCACAAATTCGGTGGTACCTGTGTTGGAACTTCAGAAAGAATACAGAAGGTTGCAGACGTCATTGTAGGTGATGATTCAGAAAGAAAGTTGGTTGTCGTATCTGCAATGTCAAAAGTGACCGACATGATGTACGATCTCATAAACAAGGCACAATCCCGGGATGATTCTTATGTAATAGCCTTGGATGCTATTCTAGAAAAGCATAAATCAACAGCAACTGATCTACTTGACGGGCAAGAGCTAGATAATTTCGTAGCTCGACTAAATGAAGACGTCAGTAACCTTAAAGCAATGTTACGGGCAATATACATTGGTATGCTTTTACATGCTTGATGAGACATATATTCACCAAACAAAAGTAACTATTCTCACATACAGTGCTGAAATTATGTTAATTGTTATTAACATTTCCTCTCAATATTGTCTCTGTAAAAAAATCTGAACTGTTCCATTATTTTACACCGTCAACTAATTCTATGTACCAGGACAAGATGTTCTTTACTAATTTGCATCCTTCTCATACTGCAGCTGGTCACGCAACAGAATCTTTTTCGGACTTTGTTGCTGGGCATGGTGAATTATGGTCAGCTCAACTACTTGCAGCTACTGTTAGAAAGGTGCCTTGTTGTTTTTGTATGAAGATTTTACCTCGTGCTTTCTCTATAAAATGGTTTACCTTACATTTCATTGTTGATAATTGTTTCTGTTTGTCCATTGGTCTGCAGAGTGGGTCCAAGTGTACTTGGATGGACACTAGAGAAGTGATTATCGTAAATCCTACAACTGTGAATCAAGTTGATCCAGATTATGTAGAATCGGATAAAAGATTAGAAAGATGGTACTCCAAAAATTCAGCTGACACTATAATTGCAACCGGATTTATTGCTAGCACACCGCAAGATATACCTACAACTTTAAAAAGAGATGGAAGTGATTTTTCTGCTGCAATTATGGGATCATTACTTCGTGCAGGTCAAGTTACAATTTGGACTGACGTTAATGGGGTGTATAGTGCAGATCCTAGAAAAGGTTTGTTAAACCCTTCACCTACTTATTTTTGGAACCGTATTAGATGTTGATTAGTAATTCTCTCATATTCTTAATTTATGTTTTTAGTAAGTGAGGCAGTGATATTGAAGAAATTGTCTTATCAGGAGGCATGGGAAATGGTAAGAATATATATGATTTATAATGGAGTTCTTATGCTCAGTAGTTAGTTTCCTCACATATTTTTTAATTATAAACAACTTATTCTTATACAGTCGTACTTTGGAGCTAATGTTTTGCATCCCCGAACAATCATTCCAGTCATGAAATATGACATTCCGATTGTTATTAGAAATATTTTCAACCTTTCTGCACCTGGAACAACAATTTGCCGATCTTCTGAATTTGGACCGGAAGATGGACAAATGGTGGAATCTCCTGTTAAAGGATTCGCAACAATCGACAATCTGGCCCTTGTAAATGTTGAAGGGTATATTTTCAGCTCAGGAATGGGATACCTTGTTTGCACATTTCCTTTATACCACCATCATTACTGTTTTTATTTTATTCTGTAGAACTGGAATGGCTGGTGTTCCTGGTACAGCCAGTGCAATTTTTAGTGCGGTAAAAGAAGTTGGAGCTAACGTAATCATGATATCTCAGGTAATTTGAGTTTATCTTTTCTCTTGCCTCATTAGTTTCTAAAACATATTGTATGTGGCATATTCACTGGATGGATCATAATAATTTATTCCGCTCAGGCCAGTAGCGAGCATTCTGTCTGTTTTGCTGTACCTGAAACGGAAGTGAAAGCTGTTGCTGCAGCTTTAGAGTCTAGATTTCGCCAAGCCTTGGATGCTGGTCGTATCTCTCAGGTAATTCATTGTTTATTTTGCCAAAAGTTTTTGCAAACTAATGTTTGTGATTCATATGTTTACCATATAACTAGAGTATTAGTACACCAACTATACCATTAGGAGTTATAAGGTGGTGCAGCGGTATGGAAGTAGAGTTGGGAAGCATGAGGTGCAGAGTTCGAGCCCTGGCGGATGCAAGAAGTGGTGGTTTAGGAGTATACTAGTGGTATAGGTGTAAGTGGAGTTCTAAGGTGGTCTGGGAGTAATGTAGTTGTAATTAAAATTTGCCGTTTCAAAAAAAAAAAAAAAAAAAAAACCAACCATACCGTTATATATCCGACATTAACGATTG
Source organism: Plantago coronopus (assembly GCA_036897195.1). NCBI lineage: Eukaryota > Viridiplantae > Streptophyta > Magnoliopsida > Lamiales > Plantaginaceae > Plantago > Plantago coronopus. The sequence continues at coordinate 4,977 of JAYMSL010002067.1, forward strand.
ACAAGTAAAACATCTTGTGCTCATTCGAATTCATTTCGGTCGTTATTCTGTCTCATTGGTTTGAAATCGCAGCATTTCAGCCCCCAACTTCGGATAATAGAGGCTCATGCTCATTTGAATCTACGCTCTGAAAATAAGAAATATTCAAACATTTACATTGAAATACCCAGTAGCTCTTAAACTCCACTCTTCATACTCTTACAGTCTTACTTACATGATACATTAACGCTTTTAACTTTCTTCCTCTTCTTGTTAATTGCTTTATTTACTTAATTTTAATGGCTTGAGAAGCAAAGTGATTCTATGATCCATGGCTTATGCAGCCACACATGCCAACATCTCCGGACAAATGATTCGTTAATACTCAATTTATGACTACCAAGTTTTAGAAACAGTACAACTGCTCCTTTTGTTCTTGGCCATGTCACTTCCATTGATCACCCAGTTTGTTCATTGATATCCACTATTTAGGAGAAGACTACTATTGCTATTTCATCCAAAATTTCTATTCTAAGAAATCTCACATTTCTCACCTTTTATTGAACTTTTGCAGGTTGCAGTTATTCCTAACTGTAGCATATTAGCGACAGTTGGTCAGAAGATGGCAAGTACCCCTGGTGTTAGTGCTACATTATTCAATGCGTTGGCTAAGGTGTGGTAACTTGTAGATTCTCCAGATTCTTTTGTGTACATATAGAGATGTGTAAGATCTCCCCGTATGACTACAACTTTTAGTTGGATCATGTGTCCCAACTTTCAAGTAATTTGTCACCTTTTCTAACGTTATTGGAATCATCTACAAGGAAAATATGAAATTACTTGTGGCATTAAACAGTTGCATGATCAGATTAGTCACCTTCATACCTGTCCTTTACAGGCTAATATCAATGTACGCGCTATATCTCAAGGTTGCTCTGAGTATAATGTTACGGTGGTTATCAAGAGAGAGGACTGCATCCGTGCTTTACGAGCTGTGCATTCAAGGTTTTATTTATCAAGAACTACAATTGCTATGGGTATCATTGGACCTGGATTAATTGGTGGCGCGTTGCTTGATCAGCTTAAGGACCAGGTATATAATATGATATATTGATCTCGTGATGATGTTCTTGATATTGTTTTAGATCATTTTGGATCTACATTTACTAGATCCAGCCGAAAAAAGCAATCAGTTTTTTTCTTCTTCAAATCTCTTAATATGTAAACCCATGCATAATTCTGTGTTGGTTATGTGTGAAAAATTCTGCATATTATTGTTGCCAGATTGGTTGGGGGGCTAATGGTTGTGCCAGGGGATTAGTACCCCAACCAAGATGCCCTGCCTTTCATATCCTTGCCTCCACCCCAACAAAAAGAACGATAATACTTGTGCTATGAAGTACTCCATAGTCCTCTGTATCATTGCATACTGTGGTTTTTAAGCACATACAAAAACGTTTTCATGGAGTCAACCATATAAAAGAGCAAACGTTATACACATCAAACTTTGCTCTTTGCAGATCAGCACCTTTATTGAGTTTCATGTCATAGATGAAGCTAAGCATAAGTAAGCATTGGTCTTTGTGGTATAATTGCAGCATTCTCTACAACGTTATTTTAGGGCCACAGCATTGATCATTATAGTTCATATTGAATTTTGTTCCTCTTTCTGATAATTTCATCCAAGTAGTGTACTAATTTGCCTGCTTGAATATCATGATTATTAGTAAGGATGGGGTCCCTGATTTTCAGCCTGTATCAAATCTTTCTCCACACCATAGTTTTACATCTACTCATTCTTGCACTCCCTTGTCTGTGTTCCTGCGTGCATGTCTTCTTCCAAAGTTATAAAGACAGAGGCTTACTTAACATGTCTTTTACTCTGCACAGACAGCAGCCCTCAAGGAAAAGTTCAATATTGACCTGCGTGTCATGGGCATTACTGGATCAAGAACTATGCTCTTGAGTGATACGTAAGTCGAGAAATTTAATTAAGATGCTCATTTAAGGACATTATAGTTCTAGTATGCAGCTAAAATTGGAAGACTAATTTGGATCTTTATCTGAAAACAGTCTTCTTTTTTATAAAGTCACCTCTTAACTGTTCTGGAGTTTGAGTGTTAACATGGCAATATACAGGGTAGCCAACTGCTGTTTACCTTGGCAGCTCAAGTTACTATCCTAACCGTATTCAACAATAATCTTACCTAGATGCTCAAGCTACTATCCTAGCTTTTTTGTACTGTGTCCCTTATTTCAAGAACATTTGTCTTTGTAGCAGCCCATGAACATAAAAAGTTTTGCCTCTTGGTGAAATCGTTGTCTATGAATCATGATATTTTAAACCTGATGTTCTTGGGAAAAGAAAACCTGTCTCTGGTCTGCATTGTTTAATTATTAAATGTGTCAGTGTTATTCTTTCATGTGTATCTTGCTATCCTACGCAAACACAATAGTACATATGTCTATATGCGTTTGGGTTCACCATTGTTATCTCTAGAACTTATCATGGGGCGGTTTTTAAGATTCTTTGTTGTTTACTGAAGGGGAGTTGAATTGCCAATATGGAGAGATCTTCTGAAAGAGAAGGGAGAAAAGGCAGACTTGGAGAAATTCGTTCATAACGTCCAGGGGAATCATTTCATCCCTAATACTGTTATAGTAGATTGCACAGCAGACTCTGTTGTTGCAAGCCATTATCATGATTGGCTACGGCGTGGTATACATGTGGTTACCCCGAATAAAAAAGCCAATTCAGGACCTCTTGATCAGGTATAATTATATCTATCCTAGTTGACACCAATATTTAAAAACTATGAACTTCTACTATTCAAATTTTGAGTATTTGCTACACAGACTGCATTTCTGGTGAGAAATGCGGGACACTTATTTTTTCATCAGAACAAACTAAAAAAAGTTCTCATTATATTCGGCATGTGCCTATACCTGTCCGAATCTCCAGAGAGGTCAAGACTTCAATTAGATGATGAATTGGTAAATTCTGGGACTATTCTATTCTGTTTACTGTTTAAATCTCATCTGGTCCTGAATGCAGTACTTGAAGTTGAGGACTCTTCAGCGACAGTCCTACACTCATTATTTCTACGAAGCAACCGTGGGAGCTGGTTTACCAATCATTACAACTTTGAAAGATCTCCTTCAAACTGGAGATAAAATAATTCGAATTGAAGGCATTTTTAGGTCAGTATATACACTTGCACAAGGGATCAACTCTTCTGTTTTTAGCTGTTTCCCCTATATTTATACAACAATACTAATGCCACCGAGTTTCTAGGGTGTTAGTTAAAATGCTAAATCAGTGATGTTTTCATCCAGTGGAACTTTAAGCTACATATTTAACAACTATGTGGACGGGCGAGCTTTTAGTGACGTGGTCAAGGAGGCAAAAGAGGCAGGTTATACTGAACCAGATCCCAGAGATGATTTATCTGGAACAGATGTGGCTAGAAAGGTATACCTTGTTAATTTGGCACCTCATACTGTTTATCTCACGTATAGGCAATGGCGTTTCCTTGTCGTATTCTGGAAAAGCCATTGAACAGTACAATTGTATCTGCTAAAAGGTGCCCCTCAAACATTTCGATGTTAAGGACTTAACCAGGATCACGAGTCATAATTTCCTAAAACTCGAGTCATGGACCTGTGACATTAGACCATCATCACCCAAAAACTACATCTTGTGCATTTGTTTCGTTTACTTTTGTTTCTAAAGAATACGAGTTGTCTAACTGGTTGAAACTAATAGATACCTGAGCAAATTACTTTAAATCTCTTGGCACACTGCATTTCCAACATAGAATTATAATTTTCTCGTATATCCAGTTAGATGTTCAATTGGTTTGTGTGGTCCAGGTGATAATCCTTGCTAGAGAGTCTGGGTTGAAGTTGGAATTGTCAGATATTCCTGTTCAGAGTCTAGTACCAGAACAATTGAAGGTTTGAATGAATTTAATTTACAGATTGTTGCTTACAAGAAGTATGGCAATGGGTCACTGATGTAAAGTTCTGATGGTTCTTATTCCAGGATATTGCCTCGGCTGAGGAGTTTATGCAGAAGCTGCCCCAGTTTGATCAAGATATGGCAAAGCAAAAACAGGAAGCTGAAGCTGCTGGTGAAGTACGCATCGTGCCTTATCATCTATTCGACATACTTGTTTAGTTGCGTGCAATAAACATAGGTTTGGTATAAATATAGCTATCCAGAAGATGGTTTGAGTTTAAGCACCTTTCTCCTCAAATTAATCTTAATCAGAAATAGGTCTGTGCTGATATTTTTTGTTAAAATTTCTGTAAGTTTTGTTATGTTCTCATGATCTTTTGAATTATCTATCTGTCAGGTGTTGAGATATGTCGGGGTGGTTGACGTTGTCAACCAAAAAGGAACAGTGGAGCTGAGAAGATACAAAAAGGAACACGCATTTGCCCAACTATCTGGATCAGATAACATAATAGCATTCTCAACCCAAAGGTACGAAAAACAACCATTAATTGTGCGTGGTCCAGGTGCTGGGGCTGAAGTTACTGCTGGTGGAGTATTCAGTGACATATTGCGCCTTGCATCATATCTCGGTGCACCATCATAAGCCGATGAACACCTGATCTTGGACTTGTCTGATCACTTTCTTCTCTGCAAAGCCTGAGATGATGATGAACCAGGTTTTTCGTCGCAACTGCCTTGGGATTTTTCAGTTTAGGTTACTTAGCTAGCCATCCGAACCAGCTTGTGCTAATTTATTCATCCTGTCGGTCACTACATGTAATTGTTCAGTTGAAGATACTAAGACTGAACATATTGCGAAAATAAATGTATTTGAACAATTTCAGGCCATTCGCATCCTGGATTTTTCCATCTAACACATACTTCGCATCGTATTTGATTAGGCAACACTCAACTCACTCAGTGTAGAGTACATTATACCAATAATCAAGCCAAAAGTGCCAGCTTAGAAGCTCCGGAGCTATACGGCAATAATTCAGGGTTGTTTGGATCCCACAAGCCACACCAAAGACTGGTGTGGGCGCCTTATGGGCCAGTTAGATTCCTACTTACAAGATTTTATTGAGTTCTAGTGCCTTTTCAAGACCAGTAAATTGTGTTCTTGCCTCCTCAAACGTGGCCCAATAGAAAGCACGTTTTCATCGGGAAAATTACAACCAAGGGTGTGGTTGGATTATTTTTTGAAAAAAAACCGAATTCTCTGAACATTTGGCCAAAATGTTGAACTAAACCGTGTCGTTTTCGTTGCACATTTAGTTTTGAAATGTGTAATGGACCCGTTTTTTTGAAAAATAATTTCCAGCTAGGTATCAGTCTGTAAATCTCTCTCCCGTTTTCACCACTGCAAGTCTGCAACATTCATGGCTGCTTTTTCACAGCTTCAAATTTCTGAAAAATCTCAAATAAGTACAACACAGGCACACCTTTGATGGATACTTGATCCATACTTGTTGCCACACAGATTTGATCATCTCACAAAACACAAACATGAAAAATAGACAGACTGTGTTTGCTTCTTTTGAATAATTCAACAATAATTTTATTGAAAAAACCAAAATCAGACATATGAGACAGGTAAATACAACTGCACTTCTCCCTCCGTACAACTACAAGTAGATACATGACAAATTTCCAAGGAAAAAAAAGACTATACAAAAAGAACGTTATACAAAATTATAGGAAGGCCTAGCTAAACCAAACTTAAATAAATAAAAACTATTAGAGAAAATCGACAGGTCGACGAAGGGAGTGTGAGGACACTTTTGCCCTCACCTTCTCTGGTTATGTAATGTAAGCTTCTTCTTTTTTTTTTCTTTTTTTTCTTTTTTTTGCGTAGTTTTTCTCTTTATCCTTCCTAATTATAGTCTTATCGCGAATTAGCTAGACTGATATTTTTGCTTCTTTTTAAAGACTTGGATTGGTAAACCTCCTTTTGGTACCGGGAATGGGCCGTATTGTATTGCGTCTTCTTCTCCAATAACCTTCCATCTGATCATCACAAAAACGAAACAAACTCGTTAGAAACCATAAAACTTGACTCATTATAGTTGATTGAACGGTTTCAATTTCTACGAGAAAACAAACACAATATGCGAAAACCATCAAACTCAAACAATCTCTATGGAAAAAAGATACAAAAAAATCAACCAATAATGTTCATTTGTATTTTTCACTTATTTGTTTTCTTTTGTGTCAAAAATTATTTTTTATGGCTTCAATTTCACTTCTCACAGCCTCAAAAGTCAGCTCCAAAGTAGTTCCAAAAATCACGTAGAGTCTTGGTGCATGCATGCCAGCTGTTTAGAAGATATCTGTTGATTATATTGACTATTCACCTCCGTGAGTGATCATAAGTTTTCCTATTTTTAAAAATATTTATTAAAAAAAATAAAATATTTATTAAAAATAAAATAAAATGAAATAATAATGAAAGAATTAAGGATAAATACATTTTCAGAATCTGAGAATCAATAGCTAAAAGTTCACCACGGTTATGTTCTCTGTAGCTCTCTTTAAGGACCACTCTCTTTGCAGAACAAAATAACTGGTCCATCCCATCCCTAACTCCCAAGATTTGATCCCACCAAATCTCCGTATAAGTTTTATTTTTCCAAATAATTCTACGTCATAAAATCGCACTCGACGTTGATTAGAAGAAACCGTATATTGTCCAATCATAAGTCTAAAGTATAATTTCATGTAATGAATCGGCAAAATTTTATTAATTTAACAAATTGAATGACGAGTGAATACCTATATGTGGTTGTGAGATGATGGATGAAGATGAGCATCTCGAGCTTTGCAAGTTCACTTCCGGGGCAAGAATGCGCCCCGTTTCCAAATGGCATGTACGTGTTAGGCCTCGGAGGCACCTGCAACGTACAATCGAACAGTACATGTTAGTAAGAATACCGTACTTCTACCATTAATGATTGATTCGTGTGTATATTCTACTACTACCACACAATTTGAATTGGAATGATCTGAAATAAGGCCAAACCAGGGTATAGAACAATTTCACGTGACACAAACACGTATATACTCATAGTACAATGTGCAGAAACATCAGGTCAGAACTCAGAAGGTAAGTTACAAGAGCAGCTCACGTGTTGCGATAACACAGTATTGGGTTCTACATATGATGAGATTATTGATGCAATCAAGATTCCCAAGGATACTTGAAAGGGATATAACATAGGGCAGGGGCGGAGATAGGCGTGGGTGCCGGCCGGGTACTGAACATTCCATTTAAATTTTCAGATTGGTATATTTTATTATTGAAGTTTTAAAGATTTTAGCATTTCGCTTAATCCGGTATACCAGGATAACAGAAACAAGGATGACCTTAGATTTATGTAGTCATAAGAAGATAAATAGATTTAATTGTAATGACCCACAGAAGAATCTTAGCTCAATCACTGAAATCGACATCTCATGATGTGCTTGTATTTGGGTGTCTAATTTTCCTGTTTCTCACTTCTTTTTCGATCCCTAATAAATTGAAATTGATATACATCTGCTAGCTACCTGAGAACAAATTAAGGATAACTACTAGACGTAAGCTTTGTTCTCACGTCTTGATTGGCTAATTTATGATTCATCACTCCAGGAAACATTAATGGTTTCATTGTCAAACTTGGCCGATTTGACAAAACTCGCCTCACTAATGCCACCCATATACTGCAACCGTTACAGTTTAGGCTCTATTTTTTCTGCTGAGAATTTATGAACTGGACTAGAGACGGGAGTATAAATGTAAACTAACTAAAATGATGGAAAGTGATTGAAAAGAATGTTGTTCTTGGGAGTTTTACCTCGAACCGAGAGGGGTCAAACTTGTCCGGTTGAGGGAAGAAATCTGCAGAATGGTGAATCGTCCTAAAGAGGGGAAGCACCTTCCAACCTTTGGGGATGACATACCCTTGAAACTCCACATCTTCAACTGCCTCTCTAAATGTGAATGATAGAATGCTTGCACTCCTTAGTGTCTCTTGTATAACCTATTAATTTCAACAACACCAATAATCAATTTTAGTACTTCACACTTTAATGTACTCGTGTGTGTCTCATAATACTTTATTGTGTTGTATCACACTTGTACTTGGTACAAGTGTTTTATATATTGCATCATGTGACACAGAGACATGATTAAAACATGAAGTATCGTACCCTATTAGTGAGGATCATATGTCGGGTGTCCTCCCACGTTAATCTCCGATTGTTTTCCACTCGCAGCTTACTTTTAATTTCTTCTTGCTCCATCTGAAACACCGTAAAATTTATATTAAGTCTACAGTACTATACACACATTTAGAAAATCGTTCTCCATTCTAAAACAATTAAATGTTCGAAAAACATAGACGAAGATTAAGGTATAGCGTAAAATGTACCGTGACGGATTGTAAGACATTGGGATTGTCATGCAAGTACTTGAGCACCCAGGTGAGCACACTGGCTGTAGTATCGTGAGCAGCAAATATAACCCCGATTATATTGTCTGCTATCTGAGAATCACTTAATTTGTTTTTGTTCATCTTCTGTGCTCTCAACATGTTTCCTAACAATCCTCCTTCTTCTCCATTTTCTCTTCTCTTCTCAATCAGCTTCATCAAGCTCTCATTTAACTGCCTCCGAGCCTGATATTATTCAACACAAACATTTTATTAACAGTTGAACTTACTATTGTAAGGAAATGAATAACAAAGTGCAGCTGAATTAATAAGACGCTTCATTTCAACCAATAAGTCGGAATTTCAAGTCACCCTTTTCACGATTCGAAAAAGGGAAAAGTCCAAGAGTCTTGGAACTAAATGAAATACTAGTAAAATACAGAAAAAGAAATGTTGATTTGAAGCATCTGATGCCACGAAATCAGGTACGTGGACGGCCTGTGAGTCCAGGGACGGACAAACACAACATGGGGATATTTGTTCCTACCATTTACGTGGCTTCTTTACATGACACTAAACTGTGTACAAGTATATTCCTGCTTAGATAATAAAAAGTAAAAAAGACTAAATAATTTTGTTGAATTTTGTTTGGAATTTACCTTCATTGCTTTGTAAAATGGAGTGCCCGGAAAATCCAAAGGCATTGAATTGTAGCCTTTCTCCAAACTATGGTACAAGTACTTTATTCTTTCTGTTTCCACTTCCAAATTCTTGTCCCCAAATGCTGATATCATAGCTACATCAAATGCATACTGCACAATTCGCAATTCGAATTCAATCATCATTTTATTTAAAACTTCGAACTTTGGAGCAATTTTGACGATATGCACTAATACTATATCGTTTTCGTACCTTTTTCATCTCTTGGAGGGTATGAATTGAAGACTCGTGTTCCCATTTGGGTAGAAAGCTGACTACAATTCTTTCGATTGATGGAACGGATCCTTTTATAACTGAAGGCAAGAAGGAAGTTTGAACGAGTTTCTTCAGCATTTGGTGGTATTCTCCTTGGTGGAAGAAGATCGCTTCGGGACCAATCATCTTCATCTTGCTTGGTGGATATGTAGGCTTGAACAAATGGGCCTTGCTCACTAGAACAACCCGGGCTGCTTCCGGGCTTGCAATCATTACACACGGGCATCCGAGTATATAGCTTTTGAATATGTCACCGTACCTGTCCATTAGGTTAACATTCGTAAACAAACACGATTTGACACACATACTAAAACGCTAATGAACTTTTATAAACATTGCGACATAAAATAAGTTCATATCAACATAACAAGAGTAGCGATGACTATGCAATACCTTTTCCGCCTGGTAGAAAAGAAAGTATTGGGATGTTGAGTGTAGAGCTTGAGGGTTTCTCCTATGTAAGGCCAGCCCATGGAGCCGGGAGGCAGACGGTAGTCGTGGCTGCCACAACCCCACTGCCACCGTAGCAAGAGGAACAACGATCCAAGAAATGAAGCGACAATCGCTAGGAAAAGCATGGTTACTTGATCAGGGACGAGACGATCCGTAGCGTTAGTAGTAGCAGCAGCAGTAGTATTAGTATAAGGTGGTGATGAGAAGAAGATAGATTGCATTTGCATGGTGTGTATAAAGAAAGGTATCACTTGTAAAGCACAAGGTACAATATTGTTAGCACAAGGTACAGTATGGTTCGTAGAGGGAAATCAATTGGGGCTGATGTTCAGTGAACCTATTGATTTCATGATTCATCGAAGGAGTATGGCATATATATA
>JAYMSL010002068.1:0-15171 GCA_036897195.1 Plantago coronopus
GACAAGAATCTGGTCTAGACCAATAGGAATGGAGTATTGGTTTTTGAATTGACCAATCAGGAGTGGAGAAATTTTTGTGCTATAGAGAATATATAGATTTCAACTACGAACTGAACAAATTTCGTTGTAAACCAAAGAGGGCCTAAATTGTAATAGTAGGGGTTATTTTCGAACTTGTACGTAGATTTCCTGAAGTTTATTCTGTTTCTGAGAAAAATGAAAAACAGATAAGAGAAGCAAAGGACGATTTTGGGGCAACAAATTGGGATTTCAATCCCCCGAGTTACACACAGAGCCTCACCTGGTACCACTAGCTCCCATGGCGTCGTCTTCCCTAACCTCTTCGCTCTCTTCAGTCCTAAACAACCATCGAACCTACTATTGCATAAACCACCGATGCACCTCACTCGTTTCCCTCAGGTTTCTCTCTCACGCCTCCACTCCATCTGCCTCCGCAAATCGTCTCTTGACCTGCCGCCGCCGCTCAATCAGCCGGACCTCCGCTCAACCTCTTTCCATCTGCATCTCAAGAAGATTCTCCCAGCAGTCTCCTTCTTCGAGCAAATTCTCCGAAAAAATCCCTCATCTTCACCAGTTCATACCCAAAGCCGCCGCTGCCGCTGCCTCCGCCACAGATGTCATTACCTTTACTGATTCATCCCAGCTAGAGTACGTAAGTGTGTCGGTGCATCCAATTTTAGTTTACCTTTTGTTTCACTATGATAGGCTCAATGCTGTAGCTATTAGCTCTTTTTAGAAGATAATGTGGTTCTGGTCTTTATATTCACCATAATCGTAGTATTTTAATTAAAATTATTAAGTGTAAGCACTGTTCTATTCTTTACAGGTTAAGTAGCTTCGAATTTTGATCTTAGTACATGTTTGCTGTGCAAATTACTGTAGATAATTTGCTTGTTTTATGTATAGAAGTACAGTAGTGTATTGTTACTAGTGATTGTTACGCTTACACCATACAAAGATTTGAAATTTGCAAGAACTTATGGTGCTTATCTATGTTTTCTGTAGCTCGATTACTGAAACTGATGTAGTTCCAAGAGGTCGCATTTACCATGAGACATATGGGTGCCAAATGAATGTTAATGATATGGAGATTGTCTTGTCGATCATGAAAAATTCAGGATACAGTGAAACAGTGGATGTTCCTGAGAGTGCGGAAGTTATTTTTGTGAATACTTGTGCCATCAGGGATAATGCTGAGCAGAAGGTGTGGCAGAGACTTAATTACTTTTGGTTTCTGAAAAGGGAGTGGAAGAGTAATGTTGCGATTGGAAGATCAACTTCCGTGCATCCTCCCAAAGTGGTAGTGCTAGGATGTATGGCTGAGAGGCTGAAGGATAAAATATTGGATTCGGATAAGATGGTAGATGTTGTTTGTGGTCCTGATGCTTATCGAGATTTACCAAGGTTGTTAGAAGAGGTAGACTCGGGCCAGAAAGGGATCAACACTCTACTCTCTCTTGAAGAAACTTATGCTGATATCAACCCTGTTCGCATCTCAAAGAATTCCATAAGTGCATTTGTGTCTGTAATGAGGGGTTGCAATAATATGTGCTCGTTCTGCATTGTTCCCTTCACCAGAGGGAGAGAACGATCACGTCCGGTGGAGTCCATTGTTAGAGAGGTAGGAGAACTTTGGAAGGAAGGCGTAAAAGAGGTGACTCTTCTGGGGCAAAATGTGAACAGTTATAATGACACATCAGGTGTTGAAGAAGTTGAATCTGGAGCCAACTGGAAACATAGTGATGGCTTTTCCAGCAAATGCAAAGTGAAAAATGTGGGATTACGCTTTGCTGATCTTCTTGACAGACTTGCAGTAGAATACCCAGAGATGCGATTCAGATACACATCCCCGCACCCGAAAGATTTTCCCGACGAGTTGCTGTATGTCATGCGGGACAGATATAATATATGCAATAGCATTCATTTGCCTGCACAATCTGGCAGTAGTAAAGTACTAGAAAATATGCGTAGGGGGTATACACGTGAAGCATACCTTGATCTTGTTACAAAGATTCGCACTATAATTCCTGATATGGGGATAAGCAGTGATTTCATATGCGGTACGCTTCTCTGTCATTTTCATTTAGTATCCCTTGCTATTTTTTGTAGCACCTGAGTTAAGACACGAAGGGAGTGGTAGTTGTTATTTATTAGATATGTGACTGATTGCTCTTGATATTTTTTCCTTACTATTGGCGTTAGAGGCATACACAGCTTGTCAGGGTGAAATAGATGAGCTTGCTTTATGCTAACATGTAAATAAATGCCTGGAGTGACACATCATATACATAAAGTCTACCTCTATCATTTTCATTTAGTATCCCTTGCTTCTTTTTTTTTTTTTTTTGGTAGCACCTGAGCTAAGATACAGAGGAGTGGTAATTGTTAACTATGTGGCTGATTGCTCTTGAGATTATTTCCAATTACACCTGTACCATCACTTCCTGTTTCCGTCAAAACTTGAACTCAGCACCTCCTTTCCAACTCTAACTTCATTCCGCTCAACCACCTTATAACTCCTTAAGTTGACTTGATGCTGTATCGTTACTTCTTGCGTGTACTAGAGTCTAGATATGAAACTACACAAGTTGTGATTTCTGCTTCATAGAAATATCATCTACTAGTCTACATTGTTGTGATTAGTATTGAAATGATAGTTGTCTTAGCTTATTCCAAAATCTTATGTTTGTTGGACATTATTATAATATCTTTAAAAATAATTATATGTAAGCTGAAAAGCATACTCATTTTATTTTGGTGGATTGGCAGGTTTCTGCGGAGAAACTGAGGAGGATCATCAAGACACCTTAAGCCTGACAAAGGCCGTTGGCTATGATATGGCATACATGTTTGCATACAGCATGAGAGAGAAAACACATGCACACAGGAACTATACTGATGATGTACCTGAAGACGTGAAGCAGAGAAGGCTAACAGAACTTATCCAAACCTTCCGCGAGAGTACAGGTCAGTGCTTTGACTCCCAAGTTGGATCCGTCCAACTTGTGTTAGTTGAAGGGCCTAACAGAAAGGCACCCGAGACAGAGCTTATTGGCAAGAGCGATAGAGGCCATAAGGTGATATTTAGTAGTATTCCTGTCCCAGATAAGGCCAACAATGATGGGAAGCGAAAACCAGTTGTTGGTGATTATGTGGAAGTTCACATATCAAAATCAACCAGGGCATCCCTCCTTGGAGAAGCGCTTTCCATCACCAAACTTAGCACGTTTTATGCCAATGTGCATGAAGAATCTGTTCTGTGCGCTAGCAGAAGTTAGAATAATATTTTTGAAATTTGTCGGCCCATCTGCAAATTCTGGGATCTATTTATGTCAAGCTGTCAATTTTATTTTAGAGTTTCAGTTCTTGGCCAAGGATTGTTGAGAGGAATGGTAAATCAATCTTTACTTAGGGCATAATGACAGTTTTAAAGTCGTTGCGATAAGTTTCAAGGAACTTGGAGGAGAGGGCAATAACTGTTGACCCTTTTGACAGTCTCATCAAATGTAGATTATTTTATGGTGAACAGATAAAGATCATCTGTTCTGTATATTTTGCAGTTAGCAGTTCAGTTATGCTTCATTTTCATTTCACAGGAGTGCAGTCTCCAAATAAACGCCTCTCTTTTGATTGAAGTCAGTGGCTACTGCCGGGACTTGCTGGTTACAATAGTTTTAACTTTTAAGTTTGCCGTATCGTTTGCTGAATGACTTGATGAGGTTCTAGCTGAAGCGTGCCTATTGTCCAGAGCAAACAGGTGTACCTTGTCCACATAATATTTTTGGTGCATTACGTTTTCAAATGCAAAACCTGGATCAAGACGTTATAATTTACGAAACACAAAATCAATATCACATGTTTACTTATAATATTACTACTCATAGATTATCAAATATCATGCGTTTAATATACATACAATCATATGGAACCCATTCTTTACATTTGTTATTAAAGGTATAATATTTTTAATAAAACATGTGATTTTAATTAGTAAATGTAAGGATAAATGCTCTCTCAGTCTCTTGTATTGTTATCATATTAGTAATATTAGACATTGTATTGATAACATCGCATATACAAAAACTTGGGAAAGATCACATATATGTGGACTTTTCAAAAAGACCACCTAATGTCATCATAATATGCGATGTTATCAATATAATGTCCAATGTTACTAATAATACTAATATGATAACATATTAGTAACATTGGATATTATATTGATAACATCGCATATTATGATGTCAACAAATGGTCTTTTTGAAAAGTCCACAAATTGGTGGTCTCTCCCAAGTTTTTCTCCGTCGCATATTATGATGTCATTAGGTGATCTTTTTTAAAATTCCACAAATAATTGGTCTCTCTCAAGTTTTTGTATCCTTTTTTCTTTTTCTTTTTATTTTGTTTTCTAATCTCTCATAAACATACTTGACACCAATTAATCATGCTTTCACATACTCGTACTTTCTTACATTATTTTAAACAAATTGTTGTTACTCCCTATTTTATTACACACCTACTATTATCAACCGAAAACTCATTAATTCAATTCTAAAGCCAATCTTTTCACCTTTATTAGTGAGAATCATGTAAAGGGGGAATGGTATATCAAAACTCAATATTGTTTGAAGATGTTTCATCATGCATGTCGATCGGGACGGAGTTATGAATTAAGTTTAAGGAGGGTGAAAATGATGTTTTCCTGATTCATAAAGACAAAACACTAAAATTTAAAAATTCGTGTACAAAATACGTAAATTATCGTATAGGGGAACGGTCACCCCGACCCACCTCCTCTGTCTCCGCCCCGTATGTAGATGCCAGATTCTTTGGTTTGTGTAAGTAAATGTATAGGGGTAAAGTGAGATAGTTGTGGTTGGGAAAGAAAAGACAAAATGATAAAGTCGTGTGGGAAATGTTGGACCCAATATGGCCTTGTCATTTAAGAGCTAGAGTAAACTTGATTTTCATTTCTATCTTCAACACTCACCATTTCCTTCTTCTTTCCTTTTCTTTAATTTAATTAATGGCCGTCATATCCCTTCCATTCCAATGCATTTATATATGATCTCCAAAATCTTTAACAAATCCATCCCCACACCCTCTCTCACACATTCCCTTCACCATAAATCCACAATCCCAAAATCCAATAATTACATATTTATTTATTTTCTATATCAACTATCTCAATTTCCTTTTTTTTTCAATTTTTTTAAATTATTTACATTATTTAGTAGGGTTGCAATTTGTAAGTATATAAATGTGTATGACATAAAAGAACTGCACGTGTGCAGTGTATAGCTCTGAGACTGAGACCCCATCCCCACCCCAGCTATTCCTATTCTACTTACACTATTACTCTCCCCTCCATTCCCTTCTCCATTTTCAAGAACAAAACTTTGTGATCACTATAATAAATACATACATACATACAAATATACTCCTTTACTTTCCTGTTCCTGTTCTTGTTCTTGGTTCATTTCTCTGTTTCTTGGTGTTGTAAAAATGGAAGGGATCATCAGTTTTTCTTCAGATTTTATATGGCCTTTTGTTGTTGGTGTTGTTTCTGTAGTAGTTTGTTGGTGTCTGTTGAGAAGAGTTGAACAAGTGAAGAAGAAGAGATCATCATCAGAAGAAGAAGAAGATGGGGAGGAGGAGGAAAAGAGAATGGTGAGTGTTGTACCAAAAGGGAGTAAAGGGTGGCCATTGATAGGAGAAACATTGGAGTTCATAGCAGCTGGTTACACTTCCAATCCTGTCAGCTTCATGGAAAAACGCAAATCTCTGTAAGCTACCTAAATTATCATCATCATCATCCTCTTCATCCTCAACCATATCAATATATTTATATACTCTCTTCTTTAATTTCCCATCAAATTTTAACTACAAACATAGCATATTTTGCTTATACAAAAACTACTTGCTGATGTCATGTAAAAACAAAGACTTTGATTTCGTATTTGAAAACCATCACACTGAATGTTGTTAGGTTTGATACGTGATATTAATTTCGTATTTAATACAAACAATATATTTTAGGTCTCATATGTGATGCTTTCGTATTTCGTCTTAGGTTTGGTTTGATATATGATGTTGATTTCGTATTTGGGACAGCGAAAAGTTTGTATATTTGTATATTTGCTCAGCTTTCATTTTTCTCTGGGGATTGTGTAATATGTTACCTTGTTTTATTGATTATTTTATACAGGGTCCCCATGTGAGATACATATATCATATATTAGTATATTTCTTTGATCAGAAATGCAGTTTTCCATGGTGGTGATGATTACAGAAATATTTGATAAAATGGAGGTCATGATTTCATGAATTCTAATTGTTTAGATTTATCGTACTTAAAAAGTGTTGCTTTAAATAAAAAGTATGAATTAGTTAAGGTTACTGGCTTAAACATCATGTGCGATTCGCCCAACTTTATGCTTAGTGCTGTTTTTATAAAATAAAAATCCGGCGCATTTAAGATCCCATTATGATACTCTTCTTTTTCAGTTTCCCAGAAGAAAGAAAGAAAGAAAAACGAGAGAAGAAGAATAAAGTCAACAAATTAAAATGTGAAAATCGTTTTTCTTGTTTTATTAGTACAGAGTATAGCTTTGCATTTTCTCCTATATTCAAGTACTTGTATGTCTGCACCGACTATTTAAATCTCTTGATTTATGCTACTCTCTTTGCTCTATCATTAGTATTAATTAGGAATTGGTGCTCATGAATTAGGTTTAGGGGTTTATCATTTCGGGAGGCGAAACATAAAATTTAAATCACCTTTCTTTTTACACGTGAATTTTCGAAATTTAGAAAGTTGATGCAATATTTGCTAGAAAAAATCAAGAAGACTTTAAAGGCGGGGGGGCATAAAGTTTTTTTTTTTTTTTAATTTCCTGAGCATATTATATGTTAGTATCATTTTCCAAGAATAGTAAAACAAACAGATAGAGATAATATAGTAGTAATCTCTAATATTAAAACATACATATGATAATCTTAAATTTTTCCTTCATCTTTTCACTTTTCCACTCCCTTAAAAGGCTTAAACCAAAGGAAGCCTAATCAAAGATATAGTAGTACTGACTCCTATATGACCAATGCCATTATTTTAATTACTGCTTTGTCCCCTCTTTGATGGGGACATTTGACTTCTATATGATGTTCAACAAGTTTAATCAAAATAATGTGTCTATTATTAGGCTTTGTTCAGCTCAAGTAATTCAGTTTAGGTTTGAGTAGTTCTAATTTATACTCGAATTCAGTTCAGTTCAGAAGTTTTCAGGTGAATTGGACGGAGCTTTACTACCCTTATTATTATTTGTTACTACTACAATTTGAACTAGTTTAAATGTTTTACATGGATTCTACATTTATCACTCATTTTAATCACTTGCTTGGGTTATTACAATTTGCCTTTGGAGTAACATGAGTAAAAGCTGTACCAAAAAAGTGAGCAATTTAAAATATTTCTTCCTCATCCTAGAGAACAATACCACTAACAGAAACTGGAAGTCATCTGTGCTGATTACAGTGAGAATGTGCTTAGAGCTTAATTAAATTGAGCCCACTTTGATAGCAATTGTGGATCAGTGGGACTGTGGGGTTTAATTCCAGTTGCAAAATGTATAGGGATTTTAATTTTGTGGTAGTTATGGAGTTGCCGTGTATAGTATTGTGGATACATACATAAATTGAGTATAGTTATGTGGGACGACGGGAGTCATGCTCGGGAAAGTATAGGAAATGAATCATGGGGCATGGGACTATATTACAATAAGAATTCTGGGGAACAGATTCAACTTGGCTCAGTAAATTATTTTTGTTTGGTTGCTTTTACTTGACTTGATATGTCACCCACTCTGACCCCTTGTAACTATTCAAATATACATGAAATGCATGATAGTACTATCATTCAAACCCTTATGTTAATCGATTAAAATTCACTCATATCAGTTCAATCCAGGTTCATTCGGTTTTGGATATATTATTGATTGTAATTGTATTCATACTAACTGATCAACGATGTACTGAAATGCAACCACTAAACGGGTCTAGCTTGATTGTGAAATCGAGGTTTTAAGATTGATGTTGTGTTCATCATAATCAGGTATGGAGATGTTTTCAGAACGCACATTCTAGGAAAGGCGATTATAGTGTCAACTGACCCTGAAGTGAACAAGGTTATATTACAGAACTATGGTAATGTGTTTATGCCTTGTTATCCGAAATCTATCACTGAGCTTCTTGGAAAGTCTTCCATATTGCAAACCAATGGTGCCCTGCACAAGAGACTTCATGCCTCTATAGGAGTTTTCCTGAAATCGCCACAGTTTAAGGCCCGTATCACCAGAGACATAGAGAACTCTGTCAAGGACTCCCTGTCGACTTGGATGACCAAAACTCCATGCGTTTATCTCCAAGCTGAAGTAAAAAAGGTGCTATCAATTATCTTTTCCTGACTTGCAAATAGATCCTTATGATAGATTGTGTCTCAGTAGCAACTTACAGTATTATTTGAAATAACAGATTACATTTGAAATTCTTGTACGAGTGCTGCTGAGTGTCGGTCCAGGTGAAGACATGAACCTCCTGAAGAGAGAATTCGAGGAATTTATCAAGGGCTTAATTTGTGTACCGATAAACTTTCCAGGGACAAGGCTGTATAAGTCGTTGCAGGTATCACATTGCAATATTAAACTTGCTTGTATCTGTGTGAAAAATATGGTGGACACCACAATACACGGGATATGATAGTTTACAATTGACGAGAACATACTTGGTGTATGATTGACGATTTGGTTCTTTTTGTCCATAGGCCAAGAAGAAATTGCTAAAATTAGTGAACAAAATAATAGAAGAGAGGAAAATGAGCATTGAGAAAAAAGAGAGCAAAGAGTTGGCAAATGACGCGATTGATGTGCTTCTACGTGACAATGCGGGAGAGTCAGATGAGACGCAGCAGCTTCCGGTAGATTCTATCAGCGGAAATATCATAGAGATGATGATTCCAGGAGAAGAGACCGTGCCCACAGCCATGACATTAGCTGTCAAATTCCTTACCGATAACCCTGTAGCACTAGCACATTTGGTGGTACGTACACTTCAACTTCGTCCTTTTCACTACGTCTAATCATATTGATTACAGTTCTGTGATAACGGTGTAGTAGTAGGAATCGAGTTTGTTGAAAAGAAACTGTTGGGATCTCTCAGGGGAGTGTAACACATCAAATTATTAGTGGGACAAGGTCACCTTCATGGAATTATGTTTGTGGAAGTTATAGCTTTTCATGTCGTTTCACTTATTCTGATTTTTTTTGTGAACATATGGATTTCACGTGGGAGATAGCAATGTGTGTTGCCCACATGTTTTATAGGGGAATAATTATTTGATTCTGATTTCGTTTCGACGATATCCAAAACTTTTAGAAGTAAAATTGTGCTGCAGAACAAGACGCTGCAGCCGTTTTCATTTCCCTGAGCAGTGTGCACAGATCATAACTAATTCGGAACATTGAATGTATCATAGTTCGTAAGGCACGGTACTGTAGTGATAATAGACGTAGCATGTTGCATTTTATGTTTCCGTCTTGGTTAGGAGTCCTAAAACAGAGAGTCAGTTGTCATGTGATAGTTTCCAGCCTCCTACCTAACAAGGACAAGCATACATCGAAACAGTAATGAAAATGACTTTGCAAGTTGATGAAAAATCCTAATTGCTCCTGTCATTTTATCAATTGGTTCATAGATGCGGCCTCATTTGTTCTTTCTTCATTGCAACATGTCGACAGGAAGAGAACATGGAGCTCCGGAAGAGAAAGGAGCAAATCTGCGAAGAATATACTTGGACTGATTATATGTCACTGCAATTTACTCAAAATGTAATTCGTCTAGCTTTCAGTATAAGATTCAATGGAAATCAAATTATGCGTTACCAGGATCAGTTGATTTAATAATTTCTTCATTTTCGACAGGTCATTAGCGAAACTCTTAGACTGGCGAATATCATCAATGCTATCTGGAGAAAGTCTCTGAAAGATGTCGAAATAAAAGGTTCGCTTTGATTAACTTGGTGGTATATATTGGACATACATTTGCAAGGATGTAAATAACAGTTGCATATCACATTTGTCAGGTTACTTAATTCCAAAAGGATGGGGTGTTTTGGCATCCTTGAGTTCTGTCCACATGAACGAGACGAATTATGTGAACCCTCTGGAATTTGATCCCTGGAGATGGAAGGTGAGCCCTGCCTGTCTAGTAAATTTAAATGATTACGATAGATCATCAGTCTGGATGATGTATGATTTGACTGTTTCCTACAATCCATAAGTTTGCATAGGATTCGATTCGCATGTGGAAGAAATTATTATGCAACTTATACCTGTGTGACATTCTTCCTGTTCTTTAGATTCAACTAGTGTTGGTTAATCGAAAATTCAAGAAATGAGAATAAGCAGAAATTATAAGGAAGTTTGCTTGATCTATCATAAGGAACTTTTATATCCAATCAGTTAATAGATGGTTAGGATTGTTCTGTTTTTTTTCTTTGGTCGGATTTCCTTACTATGTTTTCTATATTGCTTACTACAGAGTACTGGAGCTGCTGCGAGTGGCAATCTCTTTACGCCATTTGGTGGAGGACAAAGGCTATGTCCTGGTCTTGAGCTTTCGCGTCTTGAGATATCAATATTCCTTCATCATTTCTCTACAACATATAGGTAAATCACATACCTAAGTTTCTGCCAATGCGTAAAACAAGTAGTAATAGTTCAAATAAGAACACTATCCTTCCATCCCACCAAACGTTAAGAATCTGTCTACCCTGCAGGAGCTTCTAAGCCAAAAGTTCCACATCTTTTCTTTCTACATTAGAAGGATTTTCCAGCTCCCCACGAATTGGAGTAGTTACGTTTAGTGATTAATGAATATCGGGTAGGTAGATGAATGAACTTATGTGCTTGTGTATGTACGCAGATGGGATGCTGCAGAGAAAGATGAAATAATCTATTTCCCAACTGTGCGAATGAAGAGGAAGATGCCTATCACCATCATGCCCCTATACAGCCAATGAGCTCTAAAAAATTGGTTCACTACATTATTGTAATAGTTGGTAGATTTGTTCGAAATTATGCAATGGTTGGTTGCGATTGAACATCCCTAGGGTGGAAACAAGATCGTGGAAGACATAACGGGGCGATTGATTACATACTGGCTAATCAGATTTCATCTTTGTGTTGTGCATTCCTTTTAAGAAGCTAGTAATCTTGATTGAGGCTTAGAGCATGGGGTGTCAATTGTACTGTGTCTGTAATGAAAACGAAATGTGAGTTACTAGACATGGTTAGTTTTATTATCAAGGTTCATGGTATTATTGTGGTTAGTTGTTGGGGTAAGAAGTTAGAAGTTAATATAGTACCGGGGTGGTCCAGACTCCAGTGGGTTGCAGTTGCAGGGTAACTAGGCCGGGCTAGGCTAGGGTACCCCATTAATAATGCATTGGTTTGGTTGAGTTTTGTGGGACAAATTGCCAACGTATCTGTGTCATGGACTAGATGCCAATTGGTTTTGGCTTACTAGGCGGAACCATGAACCTAAAATCATCACCTATATGACCAACTCTCCTCCGGGCTCCAACACCGTATTTTAGAAGATGAAGTCTTATAAATCTCATCTATATAAGATGCAGTTATATTGTACATCTGGTGCTGGTTTCTGTATTTGTGCATACAAGTATTGCAATATTGTTCGTAAAATTATTAGGGGTTAGTAGCATACGTGTTCCGGAGACAGATTGCTGGGAGGAAAATGTAACTCTTAGAAGTTCAGACTTCAGTAGTAATTCTGCCATTTGAGTCATGCTTCTCATAATATAAATTGGAAGTTTTTCACCAGTATAATCTGAGAGTACGAGTAGAGAAAGACAGAAGGGACTGAAAAATTAACCTGATGAGTGATGAAGTTCTATGGGACAATATCAGTACAAATGAGTTTCATGTAGAGAACTCCTTCACAGCCAGAGGTTCATACCATTCAGGACCAAATCCAGCAGCTCTTCGTGCTGTCTCATTGAAAGGTGGTTTCAGTGGCCCTCTGAAGAAACTCCGTACTACATCATGAAACCTCTGAATTGCTTCATCATGGTTAAAGCCAGTGGTTTCAGCCTCTTCATTTCCAGCTTCCTCATGGATCAGGAAATCGGAAGCCATTGCCGGATCTTTTGACCTCAAACAGAGGTACTTGAACCACTTGATTCCAGCAGCACAATGTGTGATCTCCTCTGGATAAACCACCTGCTCTAATAAATCGGCAGTCTTATCATCTCCTCCTCTTCGGAAACGAGATATAGTAGTTGGCAGCACATCGAGCCCTCTAGCCTGCATGTAGATAATATTGGAACATTCACCATTCTTAGTGGCATAGTAGTGCAACTCGAAAATCATAGACAACAAGGAAAACAACAGACAAAACAAACAGATAAACTTTCAAATGCTCAGTGAATTTTCAATTGATCACACGGGGAAATGACACTTTAAATTACTTTAAATTAGTTAAATGGATTCGACAATATAAATCCCTTGACCAAGAGGTCACAAATACCATTGCATATCTTTAATTTTCGTTTGGCTAAATCAGAATATCAGGTCTATCAAATGTTTAAGCCTCAAAGCAGATACACCCAGTTGTAACCACATTGTATCCTTGTAATACTTCATCTCAAGTTGCAAAGATATAGATACCTCATGAACACAATGTTCAACAGCCAAACGAGCTAGCAAATCCTGTGAAGTTGCCATTGCAGAATCCCAGAGACCATCATGAGCTGGTAGAGCACCATAGAAAGATCCAAGTTCCTTAAGCCGTGACTCAAGCAAGGTGAAGTGGCGGCCTTCATCTTGGGCCACTCTTACAAAATCTGTAAAGAAATCTCTAGGCATTGACTCCTGCCTGCCAAAACGAGCTATTATGTCCTGCATCATAAGAGTTTAAGGAACCAAATATTAGATGACTGAAATCAACCTATCAGAGAACAAATCGAATCATTAAACTCACTACATGTGACCTGGTCCGAATAATATCAATTAATCAAAAGAAACAAGATCATGTGCAAAGTAGCAATAAGAGAGTACAAGTATGAAGGATCAAGAAAATCTCAGATGAGCAATTGAACTGCATAAGCCCTCATAAGCTGAAAATATATGGTACGAGTATTGGCCCGAATGGTCAGATAAAGAATGTGAGCAGCTTACACGTGGTTTAAACTTTAATCCAAATGTGATATGGCAAATGAGCTACTACAAGATTTTCTATTAGTCAGTTACAATTATATCGAAGTCATCCGAATATTGAAATATACAGTTACATCATGGTAGACATGAATCTTTCGTGAATTAATGAGAATTATATCTACAGAATCTGGATTTCTTCTAGTGCATGTTTAGTTTCTCTCAAACCATCAAACTTTTCCTTGTAGACATTAGCACTATTTTTATCTCATAAGACAATGAAAAGCATCTCTACCCACATCCACTTTTTTATTTCTATTAACTCTACGACGAAGTAAGCAGATCAAACACATACATAGAATAACAATTCTAACATTCAGAATGTCTGCATCTAGTCCTAGTTTCATTTACCATTAGATAGGTATCCTCCATCTAATTCAAGTTCACATATCAACACATACACAAATAACAGTTTCAGCATCCCGAATGTGTGTGTGCATCTAGTCCTAGTTTCATTTAGGTTGGTATCCTAATCAAAGTCACAGTTCACATACACTAGTAAACTACCAGCATTGTGTACAATTTGCATAGGCTGCATAACGTTCAACTTTCAATGAAGATAAGTTCTCTAACTAAAGCAAAGTAACCATAATCAACGCAAAACACTTTCACAATTGCGTACCCAAGACAAATCAATAGCCCAGCTCTCAGTATGCACGAGACTATGCACAATCGCCTGCCGACTCTGCAAACTTCCAGCTTTCCCCAACTTGGGCATCTCGCTTGGAGACACCAATTTCACCTGAACAGTCATTCACACATAAAAAAGATCAAACCACTACAGAAGCATTTCATCAAACACTTGGCGGGACAAAACATTATATCCTAATCCTCACATCTCCAAACCGGGCAGGGCGGTCAGGTACCGGGAGGTCTATAGAAGCGTCGTAGGGGCGATGGATGAGACCCTGTAGCCATTTGTTAGCTACTTCATCGCCCAGGCGAGCTTTTTCGAATGGGTCTGCAGTGTTCAATACTCTCAGCGCGGCTTCTACCAGAGTTTCTTCTGCATCATTATTGTTGCTAGTGCTGCTAACCATTTTTGCTGATTCAACAACTTAGATGGAACTGAGACGAAAAAGAAACGGGATTTTGAATAAGGGTGGACGTAAACGGTAAATCGAAATTCAAATGGTCTGCGTTTTATGAAGGTTTTCAGTATATTATATTGCTGTTGTGACTTGTGATACTGATACTCCTGGTTTCGATTAGTAGAAAAATGGATTAATTGGTTTGTGGTACACAATCTGGCTCCATAAAAGTCTCAAAACGTTGGTTTTGGAATGCACCTTTAAATGATCTGTCATCATAAGTATCACATACGTTTTGTGGGCAATTAACCATATTGACATACATTTTCTAGGCTACCAAGTATGATATAGCTCCATACAGCTAGAGGCCCTTTATTAAATTTTTTAACGAAGCAAAGGGCCCACCTTTTCTCTTCCTCCCCCTTCTAGCTATCAAATTCATTTTAATTATATAAGCTTGTTAAATATGGTGTGGAATTAGACCATTTCTGGATGTTGCTGTTTATCTGCTTCTTCTGGTGTTGATTGAATTTGTCAGACTTCAAGTAGGTTTTGTTGCTTCATTGATTGGAATGAGTTTATATGTGATGCCAGCATGAGGCACCCAACTCGGTTCTGTTTTTCGACGATCCGATGACGAGGACGGAGGCTACAAGAAGAGGTGGTTGTGGGGGCAGCGGTGGGGAAGTGGTGGTTGTGGGGGCAGCGGTGGGGAAGTGGTGGTTGTGGGGCCAACGGTGGGGGGGGTGGGGGCGGTGGTGGTTGGGCTAGCGGTGGGGGTGGGAGTGGGGCAACGGTGGTGGGGCAGGGGTTGTTGTGGTGGGAGGGGTGGG
>JAYMSL010002069.1:0-15167 GCA_036897195.1 Plantago coronopus
GAGCGTGGCGCCTTCATCTCTTCTTGCGCGTAGATTCTTCATTCGGCTTGGTTTTTGGATCGACTCTTGATCCGACTCGACGGGAAAAGCTTGTGAACCATGCCTTGGATAAACTCTTCAATATTGGCATGTTTTATGCCCAAATATGCACGAAATCCATCGAAAACACAAACTTGTCCGAAAACACAACGTAATCTGAAAATATGTAAAAACAACACAAAACAAGACTAAAGTGGGGACAAACCCGCGTTATGGTTAGCGAAAAAGGACAATAAAAAGTGCTAAATATATTGTCATCAGGCCTCCTGTGGATTTTCTATCCACCTTAATATACTTCAGTAGTTAGGGGTCCTGGGGATTTTGCATTGGGAGGTATGGGATTCCTTATAAGGACATTTTCAATGGATGGCGGACCTTCACTAGAACCGTTGTTGGTTGGAATCTCCCTTTATCAGGATTTGTCTAGGATTGAATTGCCGATCCGTTCTCTCTAACTCTTGGCCTATTCACCTTTCTTGAAGATGGACATACTAGACGGCGAGGGGGACAAGTATTTTATCCTTTCTAACCTTTTGTAGGGTCACTGTGGCTCTTTCTACTTTTTCGTGAAAAAAAAAAACTCAAATAGTATAAATTATACATATAGGCGTGGACACGCGTGTAACTGCTACTAGTTCACACTAACCAATCACATGTTGTGGTTCAGTTTTCGCACTAACCAATCACATGGTGTGGTTCAATTTTCCCGTTTGGACCAGCCCAACTGCCCAAGTGCCCAACCGCATCTATAAGCCTGCTACCAATCAGCGCCATCTTCGGTCAAACTGCACCTAAAATTGTCGTTTTTTTCACCCGGGCCACAAAGGATGTGATTTAATTGCATTGAATGTGTTTGACCGCAACTTGACCGTGTCTGAAACCAATCACATTGTAATGGTAATGTAATATGAGTGCGGGTGTGGGTTAGCACCCTTGCCCTCTCGATATCCTAACCTATCAAACCATATATATTTAATTTTTATTAGTAAATGGAGCAAACTATGAACGAATTTAAGAGGATTATGATATGTTGATATCCTTAGTCAAAACATAACTTGTAGTAGTAGATGTTTAATTATTTGTGATGCAATTGGTAAATTTTAGCTTTTAGCTACTCCATTTTTATGAAATCAAGTGTTGGTCCCTTGGACAACAAGGTTTAAGGGTAAGGGGGTGAATACCTTTAAAAAGTTTGTCATGTCTAACTGTTAATTTCTCAGCAACCAAGTGAGATCACTGATACTTATATTCAGAGCGCGGAAGAGTTAAGTTAAGTGTAGTGTGTTTTAGGATAAACCCCAGCAAGCTACAAAAATAATATACAGATAAACAGATAGCTTGCTGAAAGTAAATAACAGTAAAGTAAATAACACCAGGCTTATAGTGGTATCTGGAGGTGGTGTAATCCACCAACTAATCCACTTGTCTTGTTTACAGGAGACTAAAATCCACTATGCTTTGATCTCTGAGTCCTGTTACAAAAACCTACAACTAGCTGGATCCTTCGATCTCCTTGAGGCTTTCCTAAGCTTTCTACTTCCTCCTTCAACCTTCAGAAAAGGTTTCCCACAACTTTCTTAGCTTGGTATCCCTTCCTACTGAATCTTCAAACACGCCGAGAGGTTTGGTTATTGGTTGGGGGGATTGTTCTAATGTGTTTAACACTGGATTGCTTATACAGCAACACGTGTCAAACTTGGAATGAAAACTCAAACTTCTCTTTGCAGGGATGAGTGTTCTTCCTTGAACAGATAAGATTAACTCTTTTTTCAGAAGAATGAATCGACGATTCAATTTCTTCACAAGTTGTTAGATCTTTGGTGTTCTAGACTTCTTCAGAAAGCTTGTTTGGTCGCAACTTCGAGTAAGCTTTCTTAGAGCATGTGAGTGTTCTTGGTGTTAAAGTGTGGAGCTCTTGCAGTCCGTTGTTCACACATTCTTCCAGTTCATGGAGTTCTGTATTTATAGTGTAGAATGGCTGGATTCAAAATAGTTCCATTGTGGGAGAATCAATCTGCTGGAGCCATTGAGACACTTGGCACACAATAGTATGTTGATGGTATTTGTCTTGTAGTAGACACACCAAATGCATTGTACTTGTCTTAGTATAGTTTTTCACCGAATGTATTTGAATTCTTAGTTAGTTAAAAGCTTCCTGGAGCCTTAAGTGAGCCGTTTTTAAGAGAGCTTTGCTAAGTATCACTTTTCAGTGAACTAGCGCTATCTGAGAAATAGTTCTTCAGAGACCTTCACAGGTACTCTGTCAGAGACCATTCTCAGTAAGCTAATCTAGGCACTTCTCAGTATCACTTTCCAGCGAGCTAATTTTATACCTAAAATTGTCTTCTTAGTATTCTCTTGAAATCATGTTACTCTTTCACTAAGGATTTTCTCATGAAATCATATAAAGATACTAAATGACATCTTTCTTAGAAAAACTTGTGTACTCTCGGTAACCTTGTGCAGTCTTGACTTGGTCTTCATATCTTCAATCCTTGCTGCTTGGTGTGATCTTCTTTTGATGCATATAA
Source organism: Plantago coronopus (assembly GCA_036897195.1). Taxonomy (NCBI): domain Eukaryota; kingdom Viridiplantae; phylum Streptophyta; class Magnoliopsida; order Lamiales; family Plantaginaceae; genus Plantago; species Plantago coronopus. Next base: position 2,571 of record JAYMSL010002069.1, read on the forward strand.
GGTCGCAACTTCGAACAAATATAAGCTAAGTTTACATCAGAGACCTAACACCTATACAAGTTACTAATCTAATATTGGTAAGGTTTCTTCTTTTACAAGTGTTCACTATAGTCTAAGAACATAAGAGTACTTCCAATACTTGTCTAGTCTAAATAGTCTGTGTGATATTTGCTTATCAAAACTCTTTTCAGGGACTAACATCAAGAAAGTAATTAAATTATTAAAAAATGATTACAACCTATTAGGTGACTACCGCCCTAAGCTTACTACGCGGTTTAACCACCACATTCAATGTTAACAAAAAAAGCCAGTTAGGGCAATTCTCATAAATTAACAGACTAGAACGGAAAATAAAATGATCTGTCAGGAGCAGAATATTACAACCAAAGTCTAGATCGATAATTACTATCAAAATCATAACCATGCTCAAGTTTCGCCAAAACGTCCACCACTCTATTGCATTCCTGATGACCCAACCTAATCTGCCAAGAATTGATGTGACGAAGAAAGTCCAGGATCTGCTGACATATCGTTCGGTGTTACCATGCGTGAGGAGCTTTGCTTGCCGATACAAGTGTATAAATAATTAGAATCAGTTGCCTAAAAATAAACAATTGCCATGGATTTTTTTTTTGTGCTTTCACCATGAATAACCTAGCTATTAGAGTTTATGGCTAAGATTTTCATGCATAATTATAGGGTTTGTAGTTTAATTTCTTGGATTTAGGGCAATGGAAGAAGGCCCAAAATCCCAAATTACACACATATGGCATACCTAATTTACCCCCAATAATTACAGTAATTAATATGGTAAACACCGATCTATTCTATTCTATCCATCTGTAAGCCATTTTATCAAATGGCTGGCAGGCACAGTTAAATCTTTTCCCACCACCCATGGCTTCTCCGGCTCCCCTCCTCCGCCCTCAACCTCTCCACCGCCTCCGTCTTTTCCACCAACACCCCCACCATTTCCTCCTAGAAAACAATTGCCCAATCACTCACCGAAGCTTATGCACTGCCACCTCAGACTCCAATTTTAGCCCCATAACATCACCCTCACCCTCTCTAGCTCATCTCTTTCCTTCACCAACCACTCACCAAGATTCAGGTGACACTGATTCTCCCGAATGGAAAATTGTGGAAGCAGAGATACTTCGAGAAATTGAGCCCCTTGTTTCTCTAGTTAAATATGTACTCCACTCTGGCAAGTAGGTAGCCCCTGTTCTCATCTGTTTTAGCTTATCTTCCGAATTCGTTTACTTTGTTTATCATGCTTCGCTGAGTAGAGTAGCTTTACTTACTTTGTTCTTTGACGTCCTCTAGCGGATAACTTTTGTGGTGCTGTATGCATTGATAATATCATATAGTTTGACTAGGGAGTAGTTGCAAGTAGGAGAACTGGGGTTCGATGATCACTGTATGATGCAGGTTAAGTGTAATTTAATAGCTTTGTAATAGTTTGCTTATTAAAAAAAAGCATCGTATCATAGAGTATACGAATTCCATCGCAGAGAGTTTGTATCGAGTGTTGAGTGTAAGCTTGTATATTTAGGTGAGAAGAAGCTATAGTGGTTAAGCTAAAGATCGATTGATTACAGTGGATTAAGTGATAGTTTGAAATTATAACAAAAGATTATAAAGTTGATTTAAAGAAGTGATTTTGTTGAGGTGCTTATCTGAAACACCTTTTTAGTTTATTTTAAGCTAGTTAGTGGCTGAACCTAAGCTGTAGTCATTATATACTTGGCCTGCAAAAATTAACGACTAAGTAGTTTTCGTTTACAGCATTTTCTACTTGGCCTGCAAAAGTTAAGGACCAACTAGTTTTACATCATGTGCTACTTGGCCTGCAAAACTGAACGACTAAGTAGTTTTCTTTTATAGCATTTTCTACTTGGCCTGCAACAGTTAAGGAACAACTAGTTTTGCATCATGTGCTACTTGGCCTGCAAAAACTAAGGACCAGGTAATTTTTCAGCATTTTCTACCTGGCCTGCAAAAATTAAGGACATAGTAGTTAAAAAATAGAACTTGCAAATAGTCACTAAGAAATTGTTAGAGGCTAATCTTGTTTGAAGAATTGGAAGAATTACTCGATGGAAATGATGGTGGAAAAGTGTTGTGTAGCCTAAATATACTTTTTTTTTTGGAAGTGGCAAAGCGAGGCTCAATAATGGTTCCCCATTTACCCCGTGGTAACTCGAAACTCCGACCTATTGGTTGGAAGGGAATCATATTACCATATGAGCTACACTTCGTTTTCTGTAACCTAGATAAGTAGATATACTGGTTAGCGTGTAGTAATAAGTTATCAAATTGAAGTTTCATCTTATTGGCTGAAGGTTTTTGCTTAGAGCGCCTTTTGTAAATGTATTTTAGACTATTTCAATATCAGGTGCTGAAATTTGATATGTATTAATTCTCATTATCTAGTATGTCCAGCTCCCGCACCACTTTCATCCGTTATGTTGTCTTTTTTGTATGGTCTAGTTATCATTCTCTCTGTTTCCTTCCTTCGATGATAAAAGATGACTGTTTAAGGTTCTCAAATCGAGTAGAGGAATCAGCCAGAGTGGTGTCATTTATATGTTATGAGTTAGTATGTTGTAAAGTAATTGTCAAAGGTTTAGGAGCATCTATATTTCTTATGAGATTATTAAACCAACTTCTCATAATCTACATGACTCATGTAATATTTAACCATGAGTCCAACACTTGTCAGACTGTGGGAAGAATATAAATGTGCACTTTCGGGAAAAAATGATTATTTTTAAAGTAGTATTTTTTGCAAAATATGTTCAATAGGAACACGTTGAGACTAGTATTTGCCTTGACTATACCAAAATTCGAGAGTGAAGTTAGGATTATTATGTTATAAAGAAGATAGCTCATAGCAGCAGCAGAAAGCCTATAGCCCTATATATATTGAACCTAAATAATTCAGTTCCAAAACTACCATATATATCTATTGTTAAGTCTTATGTGTGATTATGAAGGAACACATAATAACTCATTTGGTTAATCAACTGACTCAGGGTCACCTGATTTGTGGAACGCTTGGAGCGCAGTAGACGATTCTCTTCCATGACTTGAGTTCGCTAGTTGTTTAATGTTATTCACTAGTAATTGAAATGTGATTCACTTATTCTTGGAATACAGTTTTTTTAGTTATATACCCTATTATGGTCATTTCAGATTAACCATCAAAGCCAAGCTATTAAACTACTAGAATATTTGGCTCACTTTTTCATTGCAATGCCCAAAGGAAAAAAACTCACAGATTTTTCTGTTGTAAACTTATCTTCTCCTGATATCCTCACCCATAGCCAACTCTAGTTTCTCAAGATTTTCTTCCAATTTCTGACATTTCATCTCCTGCCAAACATTCTCATTTCTACATTTGGTCCATCTTTCATCTCTTGTCCTGAAATCAAAAGCTTTAATTCTTAAATGTTGATGTTTGTTTTCATTTAGCAACATATTCTCCAAATATAGAGAACTGGGGGCGTGACATAACCGTGTTCTAGTATGCAAGTTCTGGACCAGGGGTGGAAGTCAGTGAATCATGTGGCTTGAACCGACTAAACGAGCATCACCAACAAGTAGTCTACTACTTTTCCTGCCAAAGTCTACTTTGTCTCCAATTGAACTTGTTATTCTAACATTGTCTGATTAGACTAGATGTGGATAATCCTTTTATTCAATGGTCATGACTTGGCCCAAATATGCCCACTGGGTTGACACAGCAGACCTTGCTTACAATTCATGTGAGTGTGAAACTAAAAATCATTGGCCAAGATATCCATAACAGGTTTTAGCAATGCTTCCCATACCCCAGCGTCTTTTCTGGCCTTTATATAACTCTTTCTTGCAAGTATAGATTTATTAGATCTGTTAATACTTAATATTACTTACATCTATTTTGAGAATATTTGATTTTGGTGAGTGTTTCGAAATTTTACCATTCCATTAAACTTTCAGCTCAGCTGGAAGTTGGAACAGTTTACTTGCAGTTGAATTTCATGGTTAGTTAATCAAGTATATGGAGTTAAACCAGAAGAAAATGCAGGTTAAGGATGTGCGTACTATTTTGCCAAGCAAATATTGTCTGTCAAATGTTGTGAAACCGCAAGAGTCCAGCTACTGCTTTGGAATCTTGTATACAGGAAATAAGGCTATGAGATGAACTGGATTTTCTATAAAAAAAAAATTTATTTGCACTGTAAAGCTCCATATGTTCAGCTAAAATCATGTGCTACTCTTCTATAAGTTTCTCTGTTCTGGCCTCTGGGGTTCATTGTTATTAATGGAGGTGACTATAGCAGATACCATATATTGTAGCTGTGCTACAGCTGTTGATTTACAGCAGCTGGTGCTGTCGCTATTGGGGCTATAGCAATGGTGAGAATAGGGCCGCCATTCTGTTTTATAATTATTTTTATCCATAATATTCATTTGCGAGAAGTGATTAGTATTTGAATGTGTTCTAGATGATAAATACTACTTTATCCTTTGTTTTGCAAGACAAAATGTTATAGAACTTGGTTCAATTCGTGTTTGGTACTCACTCAGATAGACCAATTCGTTTATTGTGATTATATATTTAGTTATTTAGGGGTTACAATTAGTAACAAGAGAAATGTTCTTACGCACGCGTTAATCTAGAGTAAAAATTTGTGATCGTTATGTAGCATACCGAGGGTTTATTGCTATGGTCTGCTAGTAACAGCTGTGCTGTGGCTCACAAGACTCCGCAATCAAGTTGTGTGGTGGTGGCTTCGTTGTTGCTCTTTTAGCAGCACCTTAGTGATACTTTTACGGAAATAATGATTTACTGATTTTGTGAAATATGAAATGATTCTATTCCATTGTAAGAGGAGGAAATTTAAATTTTAAATTTGGTCCGACTAACGTGATTTGTGAAGATTAAATTCAAATAACCTAATTGGCCAATACATTTTGTGTTTTGTCCAGATTGCCTAAAAGGCAGCTTGTATACAAGCCTAGCATAATACCTACTTTTCCAGTAGTTGCAATGGTGCATGCATTTTTCACGAAGCTGCAAGGAAGTGTTATCATTTGCTTGTAGTTTGATAATACGCTGCATCCGTATAATTAAAAAATTTAAATGGCAACGCACTTGAGACGTACTTTTATGCTCACTTATATCTTCAGATGAACCTGCATGATGTAAATTTGGTTTAGTATAAATTTTACTTGTTGCATAACAACTGCTGCATTATATGCTGATCTAAGTAATGAAATCCTTTTACTAAGCATCTGAAATCTTCCAGATACATGGATGGAGAATTTCTTACCCTAAGAGATGAGCAAGTTGTGGTCGAAAAGCTTCTTGCCCATCATCCTCATTCTTCTGATAAAATTGGATGTGGGCTCGAGGCAATTATGGTTAGTTTTCTTATTCTTCATATACCTCTATTGAAGTCGACATTATATTTTTCACTCCAATTAGTTGTCTTCTTGATAAACAAATCGCAATAGGTGTATCGTTATTATGTATTCAACTCATGTTTCCATAAGTAAACATGCGTGCAGTTACACATCTCTTATCGAAACTCATTTCAAACTCCAACATATATTTCACATAAAACAGAGCCTATTGTGAATTATTATAGCTTTTCAGCTACAGAAATATCAAATATACATAAATCATACTTGAAACAGCAACCCTAAGAGAATGTCATGTGACCCTATATCTTGGCTAGCTGTTCTGACCACTTAATGCTATTATTGTTTGCAAAATCATTTCCTCATAATGGTGCTAACTTAGAACTCTTCTATCTGCACGATTTTGAAGGTTGATAGGCATCCTCAGTTCCAAACTTCGAGATGCCTCTTTGTTGTGAGAACAGACGGGGTTTGGATAGACTTCTCCTATCAGAAGTGTCTACGAGCCTATATCCGTTCCAAGTACCCGTATTACGCAGAAAAGTTTTTGAGAAAGCATCTTAAACGCGGGAGTGGGACGAACTACGGTTGAACAGAGCCCTCCCCCTCCCAGTTGTTGATATGGAACATTTACTGGAGTTGTTGTCTAACAAGATGAGAGCATTAAGGTGGACAGCTAATGGGGTATTGAATTCTGTTGTGTGTTTGTGGGCTGAATTGATGTATAGCTGCTAGCTGCTTACATTCTTCTGCGTGACACCTTTTTTCAATGAGGTAGATGAAAGCTTGCTGGCACTACTATTGTACCATGGCGAAAATGATTGGCAACCTAAATGTGGTATCTTGCTTAAAAGTAGTCTTTTATGGGTTTTGGCTGCTGTATTTAATCACTTATTCAATATTTGTGCACGCTAGTTTCACTAGGCCTTCAACATTATCATCACCAGTTTGTGCTGATCAATGAGTAGTTGTATTGTATTATTAGTTGATGACAATAATTTGTATCAACAATAATGTTCCCCCACTGCTTCAAAAGTTAGGTTATGTTCAATACTAAATCGAATTCAAGTATAAATATGTGTTACATACTGAATTGAACACAACTGAAATTAAGATGAGCTAAACAGGGTCTTAGGTTCTGTTCAATTCACCTGAAATTCTCTAGGTATAAATTTGTACTTACGCTGAACTGAACTGCCTGAATTGAACAAAATTTAAATTAAGTTGAATTGAACATGACTTAGTATTAGCATTACCATCAACTAACACCACGGAGACAGGGGTAACCACACCTACTCGGGCTACTCAAACTCCGATCGATCCCCAAGTCTGTTATGTGATGTTTGAGAGAATTTTCTGTCCATCTACTTTGACATCCCCAAGTTTCAAAACTGTCTTATTATTACTCTAGGTCAGGTCAGATGCATTTACTTAAAAAAGTACTTGTGCAAATCTCGTCCTTACTAATTCGAATTGGTGAGTCACGGACGAACATGAAGTTAATTGAGTAGTTGTGAAAATAAGATTATGCTGAAGCTTTATGGGAGTGATGTAGACTAAATAGTAAATACAATGCTACATTACTGTAACAAGAACACATTTGACCGGGAAAAAGAAGAGCAAAAGGGGGAATTTGTGGGACAGTGAATGAAATGATTGTCCTGGGAAGAAGCTCTTATTGCAAGTATGGATGTTGTGTCACTTTTGACTTTGAGGAAAGAGTTGCATGCACCTTTTGTGTCTGGCATTGATGGTCGCAAACTGCATTTGAAACTTGGAATGCTGCTTCATGTGATGATGATGATGATGATGATGAATAAACAGAAATGGCATTGTGTTGGACCTGTAAGCTGTTACACATGACATATCTCATATTAATGTTTCTTGGCTTCATTTGGAGAACCACTATTATTGATCATCCAACCAATCAATGTTTCAAGCAAATTTTCGTGGAACGTCTAAACTACTACTCAACTTACACTGCCCCAATCCATATCGGCCCTTGACTAAGTTCTCATGATTTGCAACTGTGATCTCCTATATCTTGAGGGAATTATGATATGCTACAGGCTCATTCGTGTGAGTTATAAGTCCATTAGGGTTGAAGTGATAAGGTGGTTCACCGAAATAGAGATGGAGTTGGAAAGAAGGAGGTTTTGGGTTCGAATCATGTCATAGGAAGAAAGTTGAGGTTTAGAAGTATAAGACTTGTAATTTGCCGATTAAAAAAAAAGTACATTAGGATTGTAGTATATCTTCAATGGGTTCACATTTGTGCCCTTGTTATACCTAATTACATTATTTATGAGCTTGAGGTACCCTTTGAATCGTCATTGCTTCACACCGGTTTGTCATAGCAAGTCGGCGAAAGGATTTAACCCCATTCCCTTATTTTTATCCGTTGGCACCATACTATAGCCAATGTTGGTGTTTCTGGGGTCTAGAAAATGATATGAACAATATGGAGAGTGTGACAAAATCTGGAATATCTATACGGATCGTGTAATAACTTTCCGAACAAGATTATTCGACCCTTAATTCAATGCCTGGGTTTCAGGAATACCTTGCGGGGATAATCCGTTAGAACAATCGAATTCAAGGCACTTTGAGATTCGATAGAAGAGAAGAGTGTTTTGCTAGTGTTGTTAGAATGTATGTTTGCAATTGTATGTTAAATACAATGAACACAAGTCAATAATCTGCAGAGATCAGAAAAGGCTTGGCCTTTTATAGTTAATAACAAACCGAGGCGGTTACGTAACCGAATTTTGGATAAAATTCGGAACCAACAGGTGCAACTGCTGGACTAGACGACCGCATACTCCAAGTATGCGCTCGTCTAGTCCCTGCTCCAGGATTCCCAAAAGTTACTGGATGACTAGACGACCGCATACTTGGAGTATGCGCTCGTCCGGTCATCCTCCTGGGAATCCCAAACCTACTGGATGACTAGACGACCGCATACTTAGAGTATGCGCTCGTCCGGTCACCCACACCTGGGAATTTATGGAAATTTCCAGGAACATGCACAAACACCCGCGCGCGTATACGCGCGGCTTCCGCCCACAACACGCACGTTTTTTATCCAAGCGTGCACTCCGCACTACCCGAACTTGTGACCGAGCATAATGTGATGTAGCATTGATCTCTAGTCAATCCCATTATGACTAAAATGAATTGATGACACTAAAATCACCAACACCAAGATATGGGAGATAATTACCTGCAACTACAAGGGACTGGCTGGAACCATTTACTCAAAAATTAGTTCCGAGATATGGTGAGTTGAATGGAGTCTAAATAAACCTGAATTGAACTTATTTGAATTATAATTTACAAAAATACCTATACAGATTTAAACTGAATTGATTTTAAAAAAGAAGAAGTTAAGGGCCATTGAGCCGCATATTTGTGAGACAAATGACAATAGCTTATTTTATCATCGGTACTTGATCTACTTAGAAGCTATGTATGAACTGAGAAAAGTTTCTCCTTCTGTTCTTCCAATCAACGGATTATATTATAAGGTCAAAAGTGAGTAAGGGACCACAGCTTCAATTCTTAGACACTGATCATGATCATGCTCCCAACATATATAAAAAGTACTAATCTAACAACTCTATTAATTGTAGTTTGATTTCGAAATCTATCATATAATAATTGACCTAGAATATATGGATTTCTCATTCTAAAATATGGATTTCTCATTCTAAAATATATAGTCTGAGTAGTAATCACACATTGACTAGACTACTTATATTATGGTATAATGAACTTTGTACAGCAACAAACTGCATTTAATTTATATCAAAATTTCTACTCGAATGGCCTTCCTAAATCGAATACTATGTATTTTTGCTACAACTGTCGTGCTGGGAGAAAAGCCATCAAAGTTGACACCTCTCTTCTCCAGATTAAAATACCAGTCATATAAGCCTTTATCCTTAATCAACTTTTAACCAAACTCCAAATGCTTAAAGACCAAACTCATGCTTTAATGACTGGAAACTTTCACACATAGCGACAAAGTTTGGCAATATGCACATGATATTTCTATGTGATTAACCTGAAGTCATGATAACAGAAATTATTATATTAATTCGAGGAATAACTACATTTGGAAACCTAATGCGGAAGAAAAAGGCAGCTGCAGGCTTCTTGTGCCTTTACAAGCTAAGCTAGTTTAGTTAGTTTCATATATATATATTAGCTGCATGCAGTACAAACATGATGTGGAACATGGTAGCCACAGGCTCTTGAGACCATCACAACTGTACTTGAAATTTGTTTTTAATTCTCTTCTCATTGCTCCAATCCTTATTTGCAGCAGCAATATAATGGAAATTCTAGTTTCCAAGTCTAAAAGTGATATGGACCACAATCACACTTAATGCCACAACTTGCAATATTCAAAAATATCTACGCATTCATTCCATGCTTGCAGATTGACAGATTTGGTTGTACAGACCTCTATAGGGGGGGAACAGAAGAAATTAAAAGACACGCATGATTGAGTCGAACCAAGCATTAGAGAAGTTCGGCTTTGAAAGTATATATATAACTATAGAATTTACCAATCTTGATCTAATTCGATAATTTTTTAGGGTTTTCGAGCCAATTTGGAAGCTCCATTTTGTTTCAAGTTCGAAAGCTTTGTTGGCTTACCGAGCTTTTATAGAGCCAAGACCAAACTGGTCAAGAAAAGTTAATTAAGAGGTTGGTTAACACATGTATATATGCTTTACTTTTAACCTGCCTGCCAAATTTTTTGTCTTCTCCTGTCCAGCTCTTAAACCCCAAACCCTAAAAGACAACAGAACTTTTGACTATATCCTTTCCCAACTTGTCCACATTCATCACATGAAACAAAATGGCAACCTCCTGCAGTCATAGTACCTTAGAGACTAAATCAATTTGCTTCTTTTGCCTCATGAAAGAGCCAGATTCCTCATCCAAGAGAGCCGTAATAAGAGATTACCTTAAAGACCTACCTCTCAGTGTTAACTGTGAAGAACTCATTCTTGTTGTAAGCTGGCTATGGAACAATGCCATGACTCAATGCGACGATCCACAACAACTCATGCCTTCTGTTGGCATCTTTGAGTGCATGGCTTCTTTGATCAACAAATCTATCCATGACAAAGAGTGGCTCTTCAAGTACCAAAATATATACATACCCTATTATGCAGCTCACATCATCGGTTCATATACTATGAACAATGCGGATTGTGCATTGCTAGCTGTTGATTCAGGAGTCCTACCTCCACTGTTAGAGCTTTTGAGGGGAAAGATGACTTGGGTCGAGCAGAGGGTCGCTGTCCGTGCATTAGGCCATGTCGCGAGCTATGAAGAGAGCTTTAAATGTATTGTGGCGTACGAAAGAGACATTGTTGAATATTCCATGGAGCTGGCTTCATCCTGTTTAGAAGTTGTGTATAAGGAGTTTGTGGGGGTGACTGATAGGAAGAAGAGATTGAAATATCATTCTGACTTGCTTACGAGGGGTATTGGAGGAGTGGAGACAGAGAATCGCAAGGTGGAGGAGTGGGCTAGCCAAGTCCAATGTTGGAGCATACACCTTTTAAACTGTTTTGCAATAAAAGGAAGATGTTTGAGCCTTATTTGCAAGCAAGATTTCCTTGAGGAATTGTGTGGAATGTGGGGAGGATTGGTGAATCAGTCATCACCAGGAGGGGTTGGACTAATTAGGATTCTTTGTTATACTGTGGTTGGAAGAAATTGTGTCTCTCAGTGTCAAGACGTTATTGATAGTCTGTGTAAGCTTTCAAGATCTTCGGATGATTGGCAGTATATGGGGATTGATTGTCTTCTACTGCTACTAAAAGATCCATCGACAAGGTACAGAGTTATTGAAACAGCTTTACCATGTCTTGTCGATTTGGTTGAGCTTCGAAGGCTTGGCAAGAGGTCAAGTGTTGGTGATGCGATCACAAGGGTACTTTTGGACGACTTCCAATTACGAAAGTACTCAAAGGCCAAGCAGTATAATGCTTCAAGAGGACTAGAAGATATATGGGGTCTGAAGATTGAAAGAAGGAGAAAAGAAAAACACATGTCACGGAAGGATCTTCAAGAAAAAGGGGTTATGGTTAAACTTGTAATGGAACAAGGCCATCACAAGTTTCGGCTGGGAGAAATTGTTGATGCCCTCTTGATTTATACTGAGGCTTTAGACTTATGCCCTTTGAGGTATAGAACTGAAAGAATGCTACTTTATAGTAATAGTGCTCAGTGTCATTTGATGCTAGGAGATACCGATGCCACCATAAGTGATGCAACTAGAGCTCTTTGTCTCAGTGATCCTCCCAATTCCCATTCCAATAGCCTCTGGATAAGGTCCCAGGCTTATGACATCAAAGGACTGGCCAAAGAGAGTCTGATGGATTGCCTCATGTTTATCAATTGTTGTGTCAAATCCAAATCAGCCCTCAAAATTCCACACAGTTCAGTGCGTCTGATCAGCAAACAAATGGAGTCGACATGGCTCTTCAGACCTATTCAGCTGAGGGAAATGAGTTTTTATCAAGAAAAGACTAGAGAATCATGTAAGGATGATAATAGCAGTTCCAAAAGAAGCAGTTATGCAAAGATGAAGAAAAACAGCAGGTATATAACAGGTAAGGTACAAAATTATTGCTTGTAGGAATATATGCAAATTGCATTTACTTTATGTTCTGCACAGTTGATCTACATTAAGAATTTTTCTGTAGGGAAACTATATATTCATATAACCTTTTCTGTGACTTCTTGATGCTATATATTTCCAGGCCTGTCAACAATTCTGGAAGAACCGCGTGAAGCTTAAGCTTAAAGATGGGAATGAAGGAAGAAACAGAATACTCTTTAGGAACTGACATGTATGTGTGATTACTGCAGGTTGATCCAGTTATATATACTTTTCTGGCATGTAATCCAACTGATTGATGAAAACTTTAGCTCAATTTATGCGATAAATTAGTTGGAACTTTTACTTTAAACTGGAATGGATGATGCACTAACTTATCTTAATAATATGGAATTTAGGTCCACCAAGATATATATGAATAAATTTGATTATCACTCAAGTACTAGTCGATCTGAAATTTTATTTAGAAGATTTACTTGTGTTCCTCTGAGCTATATACCTGTGGCACAGTTTGATCATGGTGAGGTCCACAGATCCAC
>JAYMSL010002070.1:0-15167 GCA_036897195.1 Plantago coronopus
TTCACAATGCTAGTGATGTTCTGCAACATTGACATTCCATATCTGTAGGAAAAGTTCAAATGCATGTAAGGGACTAACATGATCACGCAAACTGAGGACTAAGAATGGTAAACAAAAAAGCAATATAAAAGCTCCTAAAATTAGTTTAGAACATAGTTTATATTCAAGGCAAAATGGTGATGGCTACATATGTGTTTAGTAGATAAGATTTTCCTACAAATAGAAAGCCTAGTAGTATATAGCTAAGATTACCTTCTGAAACTTGCCACTGCCCATAAAAGATTGAGTTAGAAATCATTGATGGAAAAGTCTAATGAATTGGCTAATCTATGTGTAAACAAATACTGTAAAATGTAATCATGAATTACTTCAGACCCTAATTGCACCACATCAAAGAAGCACTCTATTGCACCTAATTGAAATTGAAGCTCACCTCGGTTGGTAAAATGCCTCTAACTATTAAGTCTGGAGTTCAAGTAACCATTAGGTCGGGGGGTTCGACCGTTCGAGTCACCTTTATCATTAAAAAAAACTTTATTGTGCCTAATCAATTACCAGAGCACAATGTTGCGCAATACGAGTAACCATAAACCCGATACTCCAAATGAACAATTTCAGACTTCTCTATCGTACCAAACAAGCACAGATTGTATTTAATTCTCAAATTTTGAAGCAACCTTCAATCAAAGATACTGTTAACTGAAATATGTAATTCTTTTACCCAAGAGAGAAGACAAAAAAAAATCCACTGTAACATTATGCATTGACGAATGCAAGAGTTAGAATGAATAACTCATTTTTGACCCAAGAATAATTTTACAAAGAAAAGAAAATGCACTAACTCCGCAAATTATATTTTTATTCTTCATCAAAGAGTAGCCAACTTAAGAATCACCACATACAGTAAGCCTATAAAATATACTGATGAAAATATGAAACAATAATTGTCTGGACTCTGGATTTTGGAGAATACATACCACACACCGATACAGTAATCTTGACAGCTGATAGTTGTGATATCAGAATATGGGAAGTAGGCATAAATCTAAAAATCATATGACGTACTCAAGTTCAATCACGTGTAGAACTAATCTGTTGAAGTTATGGATGAAATATAAAGAACAAACTGGAAAATGTCACATGATATCTGGTAGTTCAAGGATAAAATGCAGATATATATATATATATATAGCTCTCAGACCATAAACATATAAATAAGTAAATAACTCAAATATTGACCTGGAAAAAAAAGCTAAGTTGATAACCCGTAGCTAGAATTTACAGCTCGATGTTGAATCAATAGATCATCGTTCTGAATGTTTGTTAGTTGATGATAGAAATAAGAGATGTGAGGCAGAGGAAGAGAGAGTGGAGGGCAAACCACGTTCAAGACTGCATCATGTGTTCCCTAAAACTCGGAGGTAAAAGCATTGGCAGGTTACCAGCTGCTTCGCAAAGCCGCATCGCGTAAACAAGTGAACCGGGTCTTCCTCGTCACACAATTTGGACAAGCTGTTAGCACCAACCACCGCATGTACGCTGAAATGCTTGGAGGCACAAATTTGGTCCAAACAAGCTCACCCAAGATGTTTCCAATGCGACAGCTGAGTTCTTCACCTCTGCTTAACTTTTCATAAAGTTGCAACTCATAGCCACTCCAGAACACGTAAGTCGAGCCATTCCATTGCAAGGCATCCTCCTCCAAAATAACCCAAACCTAACCGGGTGAATTGCATTTTTGGTCCCTTAAGTCTTGGTCCCCCGCGTATTTGGTCCTTTTTTTTTTCTACGTTTGCAAATACGGTCCTAATATGAGTTCGTGGCATAATTCCCTGCAAATTTGGTCCTCTGTGCTTACATGGCAACAAACTGATGATGATGTGTATTGGTGGACGCACTATTATAAGCTTGATATCCTGGTTGACAAGTAATACTAATCAGCCTAATTTCTCTTAATTTTTGTTCTCCATAATCAGCCTAATTTATCTTAATTAATATTGATATCCTCAGCCTGACAAGTAATATCCTCAACTAATACTAACTGGTGAAATAATGGATGTTAGGCTGATATCTTCCTAATTAACTACACAAAGAGATTTCCTAATTTCTCTTAATTAACACTGATATCCCCAAGTAATATATCAGCCTGAGAAGAGATATTAGGCTGATAAGCAAAGTCAGCCTGAGCCTGAGAAAAAACTTTACTCTCTCTCTTCGTCTCTTATCTTCTTCTGCCACCAGACTCCGTCTTTCTTCGGCCGTTAGGAGCTTCTACTCCGATTTGGATCCAGATCGGAGTAGAATGCTCCGATTTCCTCTTTTCTTTTGTTTTCTTCTTTGAGTTTTAGTTTGTTGTCAATAAACCAGATCTAGGGCTATCTTCATCGCGAGATTGAGCGGAGGAGGGGTCAAATCGGACTCTATTTGCAACTTTTTGTGGTGGTGGTGAGGTGGTGGCGCGATTCGGTGCTGCTGTGTGGTGAGATGATGGTGGTGGTGTTGTGTTGTGAGGTGGTGGCGTTGTGGTGGTGCTGGGTAGTGGGGGCCGCGAAATCATGGCTTGGTTATAGGGTGGTGGCGGGTTTGTCTTGTGATGGTGGTGGTTCTCGGAGCTGGGGTTGGACGGTGTTGGTGCGGTTAGGGTTTTCTGGGAGGAGGCTGGGCGCGACCGGCTTGGCAAGGGCGGAAGGTGGTGGTGACGAGTGCTGTGATTTGGGTGGAGGTGGAGGTGGAAGTAATTGGAGGCGGAAATATTAAACTGAAGAAGGTCAGCCTGGCCCTCCATTTTGACTAAGTGCGTGTTGTTATTTAGAGTGTGGCAAGAACACTCTTAATCCTATGTGGGAATGATTTGGAGATGACATGACTTTATTTTGATGTGTTGGAGTATCATATACGGTGACCGGGACGAATTCAAGCAAAATACGGCGATCTGGGAAGAAATACGGTGCTTGGAGCGTTCAAGGGACTGAATTCGCAGAATTCGTTTTCGGGGGGACTATTTTCGTGGGGGACCAACACTTAAGGGACCAAAAGTGCAATTCACCCACTAAACTTGTGTTCATTTTAATGGGGGTAAGTGTTGCTGGATATGCTAGCAGTAATAAAAGGGTTGCTATGGTTGACGAGCAAGAAGATGTTAGGAGCTGGAACGTCATTGGTTGATTGAGACTTTGAGAGTTACATCCGCCGAAGTGTATAGCACAAGTCAGGAGGGAACAATAGTGACATACACTAATTTAGAATCTGGGTGTGGAGGTTTGATCATTGATGGAAATTAGTAAATGGTTGCAAAGGAAATGAGTTGATGATGCTACGGCAATGATTCTGGACTTCTTGGTGTTGATTTATGTTAAGTTATGTTCTATTTCTTGCCTGTGTGTGGGGTGCTTACAGGGTACAGCCCTTGTATTGCTCCTGGGTAAAAATTCATTGTGTGTACTCACTGTACTAAAGCAGGGATGTAAACGTTTTGCACTCTTGTTCATTGCTTGTGGCAAGAATAAAATTTAGCTGTTAAAGAAATATGTTCAAAGAATTCTTGCCCGCTTTGTTTAGTTGGTTTCATGAAGACATGGAGGTTGTGAGATTGTTCACTCTCTCCACCAAAAGATGCTTGATCTTTATATGCTTAATTAAGTTCATAATATACAGCACTGTTAACACTTAACACTACATGGAACAATCTCTTTCTCAGATTAACAACTTTTTTTACATTGGAAAATGGAGTCGGACTATCTCATAATTTCAGCCAGTGGATCTAGATTCTCTCATTTTGGCCGATGGAGATATGGGTGTTTTAGATGGTTGCTTAGCTATAAATGGTTTGGGAGACTTTGTTGATAGTTCCCTGTTGTATAGAGGATATTGGGTTTGCCATTTGACTTGTGAAACAGTAGAAGCAATGCTTATGTCCGAGAATGAAGTTGTCTGTTAGAATTTTGATGATGTTAAAAGTTCACATGCAATAAATTATATCGCTTCACACGCGTAGCGTGTGTCGCGTTCCTAGTTTGTCTATTAGACCACAAAACGAAGCTAGGAAACAAGAAAGCTTGGAGTTGTTTTTCTTAAATTGAAGCACATACCTGAGCTTTATATGTTGACCAATGCTTAGCTAGACACATGAACTGGTCTTTATCCACTCTATCTGTCCAGCCAAGCTTTTGTTGTTCAGGAGAAACGCCAACCTGGAAATTTGACTTCTTCACTCGATATTTCCACTTTCTCCACTTGTCATTGATGGAAGCCAATATAAAATCATCATATGCACTTGTTAAACCAAATAATATCATAAGTGTTAAGAGGCAAATACATGTTTTGAAGAAACTAGGTAAACGCCATCATTAGATAACATAAGAAGTAACCTTAACAGAATCCAACATGTCATTTTTTAATATTTCAGGTTCATATAGAATATAAAGGATGAAATAGATTAAGTTAATGTGTCTGCAAAGGACAAGTACTCAATTGAAATATATGGAGTAGAGAGAGAAAGAGAGAACATGCTAACCTGATCGGGTTGATGTAGAGTAGTACAAGTGAGGACGTAAAATCCCAACAAAACGTAAGCTGTAGGGAATAAGAGCAAAACATATTTGTGAACCTCTCTTTCAATTACAAGAGAGACATAAATGGATACCAATAGCCAGATTAATTTAACTAACAAGTGCACCATATTCATACATGCCATCTTTCACTTACACACCACAAAGTACTTTAACAAATCAAAATCTCATTCTAATAATGCCCAGTAGAGTAAACGAGACAAGGGTGGGACACTAGACAATACAATGAAGCATGGTACTCAACAAACACACTAATATGACACCACTTAAAATGACCAAGCATTGTAAAAACATCTCCAGGTCATTTAGTAAACTGTACTAAAACCATTTCACCTTTTTTCTGCAAATCTAAAGAGCAACAAAATAGAAGCAGCCTTGTGGCTAAAACATAAGTTTGTCTAGATCCATCTACTGCAAACAATCACTTTCTTTTAATATATCAATTTATGTCCCTGCACCAGAACCTTCAGTCCCTAGACAATGTGTTTAGAGTGATACCTGACCCAATGATCAATGATAGAGTACTAGAAACTAATAATCACACAAACAATTCAAAATTACCATG
Organism: Plantago coronopus; assembly: GCA_036897195.1. Lineage (NCBI taxonomy): Eukaryota > Viridiplantae > Streptophyta > Magnoliopsida > Lamiales > Plantaginaceae > Plantago > Plantago coronopus. The sequence goes on from JAYMSL010002070.1 coordinate 5,134, forward strand.
GTGTGAAAGTAAATAGATCCCACTAATCTTTTTCTTTTTCTTTTTTGAAAGGGTAAAATTTTATTTAAAGCTCTAAATGAGCCCAAAATAACAAGAGTCACAAGTGCAAAAGACTTGCACTCAAAAACTAAACCAAAATCTAACTTAACCAAGAGAAACTATCCAAGCATCAAGTAGGCTTATAAAAAACTATAAGACACAAATTACTCGTGAGTATAGTGCCACTCTTAGCCATGTGTAGTACACTTTTGGCATCCATTCCAACAATATTGTGAAAATGAATGACCAAACATGGCACTAATCCTAATTATCAAGATCTTCAAACTATCTTATGTGTACTGGTCAAATTTACTTCTTTCCTGCATTTTATCAAACAGTTAATTTGCAAGGAAGTCATTTGCCTTTTTTCTAATACTTAACGTACTCCTCCATAAGAATCATAAAACAGATATAACTAATCAGATTCGGGCTTTCATGATTAAAAAAAAACGACTTAAACGAGTTTTAATACAACATACTTCAACAATCTCTCCATTACATGTAGTGTCTTCTTTCCCAACAACCATTGACAAGATTTAAGTGCAGAAGAAACCTAAGTAAGTTTCTATTAATCTACTAATCAATCCAACAAAAGAGACAAAATACTCAAAGCAAACAAAGGGAAGGGAATGGAATGGAAGGAGATCTTACGGCTTCAGAGTTGCTTGTAATCGTCTGTTTATACTCAACTTAAGCAGTGAATTACTCAAAATTCTGCAAAGAGATTAGCAATGAATCACCCCACTGCAACGAATCTACAATAACAAAGGAACGAAAAAAACTCAGTAGAGGTGGTACAGACCTGGGGAAATTGATCTCCATATGCCTGTTTTGTTGTAGTGATGTAGGTCCAGTGAAACTGGAAGGCAAAATACCATATCCTACTGCATTACCATCAAATTATGTGGTAACATGGGCAATACTGTTCGCTTCGCGTCAGACATGTTGGATACGATAATCATCGAATCCAGCCTTGTAGTAGATGCATAGATATGTCCAGCAAGTGCTAATGATGCAGACCTTGAATGCAACTCTTTCACGACTCCGAGGCAGTCTCCTACTTTATATCAATCTACTCTAACCCATGTTTCTTGCCAATTCTACCCCAACTCTTGCAGCTAGCGCCTCGACAAGCACAACAGACATTTCTCCCCTGACATTAATATGTTTCCAGTCTAGGATAAATACAGTACTATCACGTAGAGCTACCCCAATTTCGCGGAAACTATCTCGTAACAGAGATTCCCCCATCCACATTAATTTTAACCCAGATTGCTGCCAAGGCTTGACACCGTACGCCTGAATCGTGTCCAGTTCTTTTAGAAGATTCACCTACCGGCATATACATATTCGATCTCAGAAAGCCTACGTACTTTCTGAAAAACTGTATAGATTCTCCCAGTGTAAAACCTTTTTCCTCATGCATATTTGTATTGCACCACATACTCCAAAGTGAACTCCTAAGTGAAGTCAAGAAGAATTCAAACACTTTCTTTTGGTACAGACACAAAAGACAAGGTTAGAGTATTCACCTTCAATCTGAGTGACCAAGAGAGGTACCATACTCCTCACATCACGAAAACAAAACTGGCGGGACCAGTCTCCATCAATGGCGAGCTTCAAAGTGGCCATCAATGGTTTCTTGCCTGTGCAAGGCTTTTGTATCTGCCAAAATTACATAGAAACATAAATAAGTGACGAAAAGAAATCTGGATCATACAAAATAACATTTCAATCAATGACGAAGCAGACCATCACATGAACCACCAATGTGCTTCCCTAAAATGAACACATTTGGGGCAGTGCGCTGTCGAGAGATCTGGTGTAGAGTGGATTGTATTTGTACCTCGTTTCCATCTGGAAAATAATGTAACGAGCGTATATAGGTAAAGTTCTTCAAGCATTCACAGATGACAGATATAATCAAGCAACAAGTTTTCTTTAACACATTCAAATTCTACATATCACCAACGGTAAAAACCTAATGCCCTGAAGAGCTTGGTCTGACGGCAGTGGGTCTAGCGGCCCGTCCATACGCATGCCGGCCCCAACAACGGATCGGATTCCGGCAAAGCGACGAGCTTCAACAATGGTAACTTCTAAACTTGAAAAAACAAGGAAAATTGGCGGAATTGAGGTGGTTTCGGATGATGGGGGAGATGGCTGGGTCAAGGTACAGAGGCGGAAAGGAGTAGATCGACAACGAGAAGACTACGTTTAGTCGAAAACGTTGTCGGCAAAGTTCATCAACGTTTACATCGCTAACTTTCCGGAGGGATGCACTGAGGAGGAGCTACGGAAGGTACTGGGTAAGGTGGGGTAAATTAATCATATTTACATTGCATCTAAGAGGAATAATACTTTTATAAAGGAAGAGATAATATTTTCCGTAATGATTTCATTGCATTCACTGAATATATATAGTACAAGTACAAGAGTCCTAATTAGATACAAACTAGGCTAAGATATGCTAAGATATTATTTACATAACTATCTAGACTATTAGGGTAAGAGGTTTGCTTTTACACGCTTTGAAAGAAATCAAGAGGCAAGTCTGGTTGTTGAGAAGGTGAAACAGTGTTGGATGGGGAATTACAAACTATTGGCGAACGAGGCGCGCTTTGGCGCGAGGGAACCATTAGGGGAGATGAGGATGAACAGAGTGGGTAGGGGGAATTCTGAATTGGACAAGAAAAGATGAGAATACCTACAGAAATTGGTGTTGGCAGAGGTTGAAAGGCAACGAGGCGGCATAGAAAGTAAGGAATCGGATCCTACACAGTAGGTGAAGAGCAACGAACGAATTGATACTCCGGTTCAGAAAACAAATGGAGGAACTATCTGGAAAGCTAAGGGGAGAAGGGAGGATAATGTTGTGACAGGAGACAAGAAGCAGAAGCAGGTGGGTGAAACGCGGAATCAGGACAGAAGCAAGGTTGAAATCAAGGTCGCAGACAATAATAACAAGGAACAGAGCAAACCAGTAAAAAACAAAAGCTTAGTATGGGCAGAAAACTGTATTGCCTTCGATGTGGAGGAGGATCTTGTTGAGGCAGAGATTCACAATATTCTGATTGAAAACGGTTTTGAGGGATTTCACATTGCAAGGTTGGCAGAAACGTCCTGGATGTTAAGTGGGGATGAAGAGGAAATGAGGAGATTTCTGGCCGAGGTAAAGGAGTGGGAAGTTCAGTGGTTCAAGAACATAAGGATGTGGAAAAAGTCGGAAACGAATAATCGTGGAAGAGTATGGCTTAGTGTGTATGGAGTCCCGGTTCATTGGTGGAATGATGTGGTGTTTCGCAAAATAGGAAGCAGACTTGGGAAGGTGATTGCGTTAGGTTCGGAGCTGTTTGAAAGAAAAGATTTTATACGGGGTCGTATACAGATTGAAACAAAGTATGTTGACGTGATAAGATTGGAATCTAAACTAAATCTTAATGATGAACCGAATTGTCCGAAAAAGGAGTATAATATTTCGATAGTGGAAGAAGCTCTGGTGGTGAACTGGATTAAATGTGAATGTGATTGGCATAAGGATCAAATTAATTAGGACAAGGAGGATATTCATTCAAGAAGATCATCGGAGGATTGTCGGGATGTGGATGGGGAGACTGAGTTTTCGGGTGAAGAGGAGGAGGATGGATCGGGGCTGGGCTTGGAAAATCTGATGGGAGAGGATAATGGAAGAGGTGAAGTTGAGGTAAATATGGATGAAGGTGGAAAATCAGATAGAGTGCAGGGATCAGAGACTATTACTTTGGAACTAGAGAGTGCGTTGCAGGTCGATGTAATAAAATCTGGAAAAACAGAATCTATTGCTGCCAAGAAATCGTTTCAGATTGATGATATAACAAGGAAACCGAATGGAGAACTCAGACCAATTCGGGAGATTAAAGAGATTACAGATAACAGGATTCTTGGCTTAAAAGATCCTTACAGTGGTATTTCTCCTTCTACTCAGTGTATAGGGCCTTATCACCTTAGTCGATCGGATGCAGGGGTGTGTCGGGATTGCAGTGAAATGATAACTTCGGGAGTTACTAGGGGTGATGCAGTGACGCGGAGGGGTAGGAAGAGGACGGTGCCGAGACATATCATTGATGGGGGATTTTTTTATATCAAAAGAAGAGATGAACGACTGTAACAGATTAATTGAGCTGAGAAATATCAGTGTTGAAGCTGGGAGGAACTTGGGTGTGGCGGTGTCGATCGGATTATTGATTGGGGTGGATAAACTGGAATTGACAGAATCCCTGGTGGAGATGGCAAAAAGGGACAGAGGACAGACTGGTACAGAAACGGGTAATGGTAAAGGTAATTTTGATCCATGATTATTATGAGCTATAATATTCGGGGTTTGGGGGGGGGGGGGTATTGAAACGTCGTGATATCCGTGATTTTATTATTAAAGAAAGGGTAGATTTTATCTGTATTCAGGAAACTAAGTTAGATACTTGCGATAAAAGATTGGCGGAGAGTATACGGGGTGGTAGTGACTGTGGGTGGGCTTTGTCGGGCTCCAATGGGGTGTCGGGAGGACTATTATGTGTATGGAATAATAAGGTTTTTGTTAGAGATGAAATTTGGGGTGAGGACGGGGTTTTAGGGGTGAGAGGGTATTGGAGGGGAACAATGGTTGAAATTATGAATGTGTACGCGCCTTGCGATTTTTATAAAAAACGGGATCTTTGGGAGATTATTAACAATAAGATAGCCAGTGATAAAGAAGGGGTAAGATGCGTGTGTGGGGATTTTTTTCGGCGTAAATTCACTTGGTATAGGGATAATGGGAGTTGTTGTTGTCGTATAGATCGTTTTCTAATGTCTGAAAGTTGGATTAATAAATGGCCTAAAATATCTCAATTTGGTCTAAAACGGAGTCTATCTGATCATGTAGCTATTGTAATCAAGGAAGAAGGGAGGGATTGGGGGCCAAGGCCGTTTAAATTCATTAATAAGTGGATTAACATGCCTGGGTATAAGAGTTTAGTCTCACAGGTTTGGGCTGTGAGGAGTTTAGGGGGTGGGGTAATTTTATCGTCATGGAAAAGCTTACGAAATTAAAACTCGAACTAAAGAAATGGAATGGAGCGACAAACGGGAATCTGGACTGTAAAATATTGGAAGCAAAACAGAATATTGAGAAAGCTGATAATTATTTAGAGAATAGTAATGGGGCAGTAGGGGGTTTGCGAATTATGGGGACAATACAGGATATTACTATGGCGCTGGATAACAATTCTAATTCCAGGACTAATGTTCTTTTAAGTGATGCAGAGAATGTTTCGCAAGGTAATACTTCTAGCAGGTTTTGGCGTATGGAACTAGAGAGGCTTTTAGGCGTACAAGAGAATATTAAACAACAACAACAATCCAAAAAAATGTGGGTACGTGAAGGAGACGCGAATACGAGGTTCTTCCACGGATCAATTCAGAGGAGGGGAAAGATTAATCAAATACTAGGCATAAGAATCAATGGAGTGTGGCTTGAAGAGGTGGAAGAAGTGAGAACAGGAATCTTTAACTTCTTCCAGGAACAGTATAGGGCAAGGAAAACTTTCAAACTCTCCTTGTCTAATTTGGAGGGACAGAAACTGTCCAGAATAGCAGCTACAGGTTTGGAAAGACCTTTTGAAGAGGAAGAGATAGTCTGTGCAATAAAAAAGTGTGGTATGAACAAGAGCCCGGGCCCCGATGGTTTTGGAAGTTGTTTCTTTAAAGATAGCTGGGATATTGTACGTGGAGATATGTTACGGCTCTTTGACGAATTCCATAGGAACGACCGGTTTTGCAAAGGTATGAATAGTACTTTCATTTCTTTAATTCCAAAAGTTAGCAATCCGGTCAACATTAGTGAGTACAGACCAATCTCTTTAGTGGGTAGTGTATATAAAATTGTTGCGAAGGTGTTAGCCAATAGATTAAGTGGTGAACTAGATAATATTATTTCAAACACTCAATCGGCTTTTGTAGGGGGTAGAAACATTCTTGATGGGGTGTTAATTGCGAATGAAATTATTGACGAGGCTTCTAAAAAGAAAAAGAAACTGTTTATGTTTAAGATTGATTTTGAAAAGGCCTATGACTCGGTTAATTGGGGTTTTTTGTTTGATATGATGGGTATTTTGGGGTTGGGCGATAAGTGGAAGGGTTGGATAATGGAATGTATTTCTAGTGTAAAAATGTCGGTTCTAGTTAGTGGTAATCCAACTAAGGAATTCACGATTGAGAGGGGGCTTAGACAAGGTGATCCAATATCACCATTTCTATATCTTATAGTTGCGGAGGGTTTGAGTAGAATGTTTTCTAGTGCATGTAGACAAAGTCTTTTTAAACCATATGAAGTAGGGTCTAAGAAAGTTGAGGTTTCTTTACTACAATTTGCGGATGATTCATTAATAATAGGGGAATGGAGTGAGGAGAATTTTGTAATGGTCAAAGGAATACTAAGAAGTTTTGAACTAGCATCCGGACTAAAAAATAATTTTAATAAAAGTAATTTAATGGGGGTTGGAGTGGAAGATGGGGAGTTGAAAAAATGGGCTTCGTATTTAAATTGCGGTATTGGTTCATTTCCTTTTGTATATCTAGGCTTATCAGTGGGGGGCAAGATTAATTCGAAGAAAAATTGGAGTAGTGTATGTGAGAAATTTGAAAAAAGACTAGGCTTATGGGAGAATAAATTTTTGTCTTTTGGGGGTAAAGTTGTTCTAGTAAATGCGGTCCTCACCGCTCTACCAACTTATTTCTTCTCCTTTTTAAAAACACCTAATGCGGTACTTAAAAAATTTGAAACATATCAACGGAATTTTGTGTGGGGAGGTTCTCTAGATAGGGAGAAGAGGAAAATAGCATGGGTTAAATGGGAAATTTTATGTAAATCAAAGAAAGAAGGTGGATTGGGAATTAAAAATTTAAAATGGTTCAATTGGGCGTTAATAGGTAAATGGGGTGGAGGTTACTAAAAGGATCGGAGGAGCTATGGTTTAAAGTAATTGAATCAAAGTATGGGGATTTATGGATAATTTAGAGTATTACATGGAAACAAGTAGACATAAAACAAGTTGGTCTACTTGGTGGAAAGATTTAATTAATTTAATTGGAGTAAATGATTGGTTTATTAAAAATACTAAAATGAAAGTAGGGAATGGGGAGAATACTAAATTTTGGAAAACAAAATGGCTAGATAATGAGTCAACATTAAAATACAAGTTTCCTAGACTCTTTTTGCTTGATAATAATAAAGATGCAAGTGTTTGTGAGAGGATGATGGAAGTTGATGGGGGAAATCAGTTTATGTGGTCTTGGAGGAGACGTTTACGCAACGTCGAAATTGAAATGTTGAGCACATTGGAGGCGAGCTTGGCAGCTGTTCATTTGGAAGCTAATATGATGGACTCATGGGTTTGGGGCAGTAATGAAGCTACAGGGTATACTACTCAAATTGGCTACAAAATGTTATGTGAAGGTTTAGTGGAGCTACCAATGGCGGAAGTATCGGGTTTGGTATGGAACAAATTGGCACCTCCTAAGGTCAATGCGTTTGTTTGGAAAGCAATTCAAAGTCGGATACCAACGGTGGACAAACTTCAGCATCGGGGTGTATTCTTAAGTGAAGATAACTTGTTGTGTAAAGGGTGCGGGGATCATGCGGAATCGTGTTGGCATATATTGGGAGAATGTAGCTTCGCGCGGAGAGTATGGTCACTAATATACGATTGGCTGCAGATTTCGAATTCTGCGAGTGGCAATCTAGTGGATAGTCTGAGAAGTTTTGGTCTAATCAATCACGGGGGCAGGAAGGAGGTGTGGGTATCCCTTTGGCATTGTGTAACTTGGAACCTTTGGTTGAATAGAAATGCAGTTAGATTTAAGAATGAAACAATGTCGCATTGGCAATTAGCTGAAAATATTAAATTACAATGGGGATCTTAGCTCAAGGCACGGGATATTATCCAACAACAAACTTCGGCTGCGGATTGGTTCTTGGAACCGCGTCTCTGCCTGGGTTTGCGTTTGGCGAACAGAAGCGAGCAGGAAACAGATAATCAATTAACAGGGAAGTATGATGTTGCTTTCTAATCAATCCATCTAATCTTAATTAATTAGTTACCTTGTAGTACTTTAATTTGTAGGCATATTCAGGTGCATGGAAGGACAGTTTTGGTGAATGACGGCTGAGGAACTGCAAGCCGTGAATAAGGTTTTGGTAATGGATGCTGGGCAATTTGGAGAGCTTGGAGCAACTTTGAGCTTTGTCATCCTTGGAACTATTTTTAATTAATTGTAACGTATAAGGGGTGTGACTTGGGCTTTAGTTTAGAGTAGCTTTGTAACTAGATAATCATTGTAATTAGCCCTTGACTTGGGATGTTGGTTTGGGTAAAATGTAATAGGCTAATCTATGTACTGGTTGAGGGATTTTGATTGTTCGGTGCTTGGTTGTACTCTTTTTCCTTCGAGGGGTTTTATCCCGTTGGGTTTTCCCCTGGAAGGTTTTTAAGGAGGCAACGAGTGTCAGGTCCAAATGATCAAAGTCATGGTGGAGGGAGTCGGGTGCAAGGCCCTGGATTTTCTGAGTGAGGCAGATAATGCTTAACTCTCACAGGTAAATGTTGTTTATTAATCAATAAAGTTTTGCCGTTTCAAAAAAAAATCTACAAATCAGAAGTAGGTGATTATAGAAGAATATGATCAACAAATTATATCCTATATGATAACTCATTTATCTACCAGTTTCTAAGCTGTTGTATTATCATGAACCTGTTTTCAAAGATGTATACATACACATAAAAATGTAAGGTCTAAAATAGACCAACGACAAGCAGTCATCAGTCATTACCATAATTAAACACACCGCACAAGATCTCACCACCGTAATCAAACAAAATTCAGATAAACGAACTGAAACAATCAAGAAGCACGAGATCATACTCTCATAATTCACATTAACCTGTAAGTAAGCAAAGCCAGACGTCAGTGAAAGCGTTACATAGGTGATAGGACTATATACAAAATATAAACTGCGTTTCAGGATAAGCTTAGATAGTTCAGCCATTGTCTGTATCCATATAATTTAAAGCTAAACTTATGAACTGGCCGAAAGTGTTTAGTGAAACAGGGGGTTATTTATCTAGAGGGTCAGAATCTAATTAAATTTGCAATTACTCTGCAATGAGTTATAGAGCATGATTTGCAATTTTTCATATGACACAACTGTTCACCTGTACACACAAATAAAATAAAACTGGCTTGGAGATTGGTTCAAAACAAAAGTTTGCTAAAAAGTATTAGATCAGGTATTCAGGATGATGAAGTTCACACAACAACACGATATGGAAACACACATGAAGATCAGACTCAAGATCACAAATTGAAACAAACCCACGAACCAATTGATCGATTCGAACACAGGCGGAAAGAAAAGAGTGTTAATTAATTACCATCTGCATGCACATTTCACCCAGCTTCATTTGAGTCCTAAACTCCTCGACTGAGTGGACACTGGTGGTGTCATCGTCAGTATTGTGGTGGTGGAGATGACGAGTGTCGGCAGAGTATCAAGAGGCAATAGAGAAGATGAATACGGAGGAGGCGGTGCGGAGGTGGCTCAGAGATAGTGCAGCGGGCAGCCTCTTTACTTTTGTTGTCACCGTCGCTATTTTGCTGGGGAGGTGGATTCGTAGTAGACAATTCATTGATATAAAGAAAGTGAAACTCAGACGAACCTTGGAGGTCTATCTTAACTTTTCACAACACAAGATCTTCGCGCGGCTGGGTGGGCTCTTCTGGGCGGCGAGTCCGCCCTCGGCGGCGGCGGCGGTGCGGCGGGGTAAGAGGATCGCCCGTCTATGCTTGACACATACCAAATTGAAGAGTTTGGAACAAAGGCTCTGTTCTTTTCAACTTAAGTTCAGATTCATTCAGTTCTGTTCAGTTCAGTTCAGTTCAGTTCAGATCAGTTCAGTTCAGTTCAGGTTTGGTTAGTTCAA
>JAYMSL010002071.1:0-15166 GCA_036897195.1 Plantago coronopus
GAGAAGTTTATTAATGTATACATCGCGAATTTCCCAGAGGGATGTACGGTGGAGGATTTGCGAAAGGTTTTGAGCTCGGTGGGGAGTATCAACAGCATCTACATTGCGTCAAAGAAAAACAAAGCGGGTAAGAGGTTTGCTTTTGTCCGATTTGAAAGGAATCATGAGGCAATTTCGATTGTGGACAAGGTGAAGCAATGTTGGATGGGTACTTACAAACTCCTTGCTAATGAAGCGTGTTTTGGCGCGAGGGAACCTTTGAGGGTAATAAAGGGGAATAGAATGGAGTCAGGGAAGGGGGAAGTAGATACGCAAAGAAGAGCATTCTTACAGAAACTGGTGCTGGCTGAAATTTATCGTCAACGAGGCACAGCAGTCAGAAAGCTGCTCCTGTTAAACAGGTTAAACAGGTGATCAATAAAGTCACAACTGTGGCACAGATTCAGCAGGAAAAGGGGGTCTGGAAAGCGAAGGCATCAAGGGAGGAAAAAGTAATGCCAGGCGAGAAGGTAATGGAGCTAAACAGAAGTGAGGTTAGGAAACAGGAAGATGCAAACTTGGAACAGAGTAAACCGATGAGAAATCGTAATTTGGAATGGCCGAAAATTGCATTGTGATGGATGTTACTGAGGTTTTTGAAGAAACTGATATACAGACTATCCTGGAGGAAAATGGTTACACTGTGCATCGGTCCGAATCATACTGGGAATATTGGAAGTGGTGTGTGCAGTACGTGTAGTGAAATGGTTTTGACGGGAGTATGCCGGGGTGTTCCTGTAGCGAGGAGGGGGAGAAAAAAGAAAGTGTCGAATACTATTATCGATGGGGGTTTCTTTATAACCAATGAGGAATTTGATGACTGCAATAGATTGATTGAATTGAGGATAATTCGGGACGAAGCTGGAAGGAATTTGGGGGTGGCTGAGTCGATTGGTCTGTTGAATGGCGTTGATAAAACGGCACTGACTGAGTCCTTGGTGGAACTGGAAAAAAGAGATCGAGGACAGATTGGTACAGTAAGTGGTAATGGTAAACAGATTGTTGATCCATGATTATTATGAGCTATAATATACGGGGTTTGGGGGGTATTTTAAAAAGGAGGGACATTAGGGAATTTATAAATAAAGAAAGGGTAGACTTTATTTGTATCCAGGAAACTAAATTAGACACATGTGATAAAACGTTAGTGGAAAGCATATGGGGCTATAGTAGGACTTTTGTGAGAGAAGAAATTTGGGGGGAAGACGGGGTCTTGGGTGTGATAGGAAAATGGAGAGGGGTTAAAATCGAAATAATTAATGTTTACGCACCATGTGATTTATATAAAAAACGTGAGCTTTGGGAGTGTATAAAAAGTAGAATTGTTTCTGATAAAGAGGGGATTAGATGTGTGTGTGGAGATTTCAATTCGATTCGGGTGGAAAGTGAGAGGATAGGTAGAGCTATTAATTCGGGAGCGGGTAATAGAGACTTGAGATTATTTAATGAATTTATTGAAGAAACCGAACTTATAGATTTACCTCTTTTACGACGTAAGTTCACTTGGTATAGGGATAATGGTAGTTGTTGTAGTAGAATTGATCGGTACTTAGTCTCGTAGAATTGGGTCAATAAATGGCCGAAAGTATCTCAGTTTGGGTTAAAACGTAGTCTATCCGATCATGTAGCTATAGTAATTAAAGAGGAAGGTAGAGATTGGGGTCCTAAGACTTTCAAATTTATTAATAGTTGGACTACCATGGATGGGTATAAAGACATAGTAGCGTAAGTTTGGGGTAATGAGGAGATTAGGGGTTGGGGTAATTTTATTGTTATGGAAAAACTGAAGAAACTAAAAATTGAACTAAAAAAGTGGAACGGGGCAGCACATGGTAATTTAGAAAGTAAAATTCAAATAGCAAAATCGAAATTAGAAGAGGCGGACAGTAGGTTAGAAAATAGTAATGCAGTGATGGGCTTTCATAGCCTGCGTACCCCCATCTAATAGTAATAGTGGGATAATGAGTATTGATGGCATTGAGGATTTAGTTAATGTAATCCCTTCCAGGACTAATACTTTGTCGAGTGATGCATGCACTTTAACTCATGAAATCAATTCTAGCAGAGCATGGAGGATGGAACTAGAAAGACTTTTGGGGGTGCAGGAAAATATTAAACAACAACAAGCCAAGAAAACGTGGGTTCGAGAAGGTGATGCGAACACAAGTTTTTTCCATGGCTCAATCCAAAGACGGGGTAAGATTAACCAAATATTAGGCACAAGAATTAACGGTATATGGCTTGAAGAGGTGGATGAAGTGAGAGATGGGATTCTGAATTTTTTCAAAGAGCACTACAAGGCGAGGACAACATATAAATTTTCATTGTCAAATTTGGAAGGGGCAAAATTCTCTCGTGAAGATGATGCGGTCTTGGAAAGACCATTCGAAGAAGAGGAGATAATTAGTTCGATCAAAACTTGTGGTTTAAATATGAGCCCGGGTCCGGATGGTTTTGGGAGTTGCTTCTTTAAAAATAGTTGGGACATAGTGCGGAGAGATATGCTAAGACTTTTTGAGGAATTCCATAGCAACGGCCGGTTTTGCAAAGGTATGAATAGTACTTTTATTTCTTTAATTCCAAAAGTATGTAATCCGGTTAGTATAAGTGAATATAGACCAATATCTTTAGTGGGTAGCGTATATAAAATTGTTGCTAAAGTTCTAGCTAATAGATTAAGTGGCGAACTTGATAAAATTATTTCAAATACTCAATCGGCTTTTGTTGGGGGTAGGAATATTTTAGATGGGGTACTTGTGGCTAATGAGATCATAGATGAGGCTACTGAAAAGAAAAATAAAATGTTCATGTTTAAAATTGACTTTGAAAAGGGCTATGATTCGGTAGATTGGAATTATTTATTTGATATGATGGGTATTATGGGTTGTGGGGATCAATGGAGAGGGTGGATTATGGAATGTGTATCAAGTGTGAGAATGTCGGTTTTGGTTAATGGAAGTCCAACGAAAGAATTTTCAATTGAAAGAGGCTTAAGACAAGGTGATCCGCTATCTCCTTTTTTATATCTAATAGTAGCGGAAGGGTTGAGTAGAATGTTTTCTATTGCTTGCTAAAAAGGCCTTTTCAAACCGTATAGAGTGGGATCTAAGAAAATTGAAGTATCATTATTACAATTTGCGGACGATTCACTTATAATAGGGGAATGATGTGAGGAAAATTTTCATATGGTTAAAGGCATATTAAGAAGTTTGAATTAGCATCCGGACTAAAGATCAATTTTTAAAAAAAAAAGCAACTTAATGGGGGTTGGAGTGGAGGAAGATGAGATTAAAGAATGGGAATCTTACTTGAATTGTGGGATTGGTTCTTTTCCTTTTGTTTACTTAGGATTGCCGGTGGGGGGTAAGATTAATTCTAAGAAAAATTGGAATAGTGTATGTGAGAAATTTGAGAAGAGACTTGGTTTATGGGAGAATAAATTTTTATCATTCGGGGGCAAAATTGTTTTGGTTAATGCGGTCCTTTCCGCTCTACCAACCTATTATTTTTCGTTTTTAAAAACACCTAATGCGGTCTTAAAGAAATTTGAAGCATACCAAAGAAATTTCGTGTGGGGGGTTCTTTAGATGGAGAGAAACGGAAGATAGCATGGGTCAAATGGGAAATATTATGTAGAACTAAAAAAGAAGGGGGCTTGGGGATAACGAATTTAAAATGGTTCAATTGGGCATTATTGGGGAAGTGGGGGTGGAGGTTCTTACAAGGATCGGATGAATTATGGTTTAAGGTGATTGAGTCAAAATATGGGAGCTTTATGTACAATGTAAACTATTTTTGGAAAATAATAGACATAAAACAAATTGGTCCACTTGGTGGAAAGATTTAATTAATGTAATTGGAAATAACAAATGGTTTCTTAAAAATATTAGAAGAAAAGTGGGTCATGGAATGAGTACAAAATTTTGGAAAGAAAAATGGTTAAATAACGAGCTCACTCTAAAAAATAAGTATCCAAGGTTGTTTATGTTAGAAAATGACAAGGAATCACAAGTTTGTGAGAGGCTGGAATGGGTTGAAGAAAGGCCTCTATTTAAGTGGAACTGGAGACGGGGACTGCGAAGTGGCGAAGAGGAGCTGGTGCGTGAACTGGAACAGAGTCTGGCAGCCGTGAATATGGAAGCAGGGGATGCTGATTCGTGGTTATGGGGAGGGGGCGTGGGTGAGGAATACAGCACCAGAATTGGTTACAAGTTACTAAGTGAAGATCAGGTTGAGCTACCGATGGCGGGGGTGACAAACCTGGTGTGGAATAAAGTGTCTCCTCCGAAAGTTTGTGCCTTTGTTTGGAAGGCGATTCAGAACAGACTGCTAATGGTTGACAAACTTCAAAGGCATGGTGTTTTTTTAAGCCAAGACAACTTGCTTTGTAAAGGATGCGGGACTCAAACGGAATCGTGTTGGCACGTCTTATTGGAGTGCAGCTTCGCACAAGGAGTGTGGAATCAAATATATGCATGGATGCAAACAGTGATATCTCCGGGTATTAATCTTGTTGATAATCTGAGAATTCACGGGTTAATTAATCATGGTGGACGAAAAGAGGTATGGGTATCCCTTTGGCATTGCGTAGTTTGAAACCTTTGGTTGTTTAGAAATGCAATAAGATTCAAAGATGAAAAACTCACAGAGTGGCAAGTGGCTGAAAACATTAAAATTCATTGGGGTTCGTGGCTTAAGGCTCGGGATACTCTTCGACAACAAACATCAACGGCTGATTGGTTTTTGGAACCAAGACTTTGTCTTGGTTGGTCGAGCAGCAACAGTAGGTGATGGGATAATCGGCTCGCAACATGAACAGGGAGTGGTTTCAATGTAATACCTTAAAATAATTAATTTGCTTTAACAGTAACTTACTTGTTCTTAATGGTGTTAGGTGGCTCACATGGCGCTGGGAATGGAATTGGTTTATAATGGATGCTGCTTCTCCTCGAATTTCCAGTGCAATTCTTGTGTATATCTATTTATGGGGACTGATCCGGGCTTTAGACTAACGTAGTTCTGTAATTAGTTTGCCTTACTGTAATTAGCCTGTGGTGCGGGTTGTTGATTGGGGTAATCTGTATTAGCTTGATTCTTATGTATGGTTATGGAGCTCGGAACCTTCGGTGCTTTGTTGTACTCTTTTTCCTTCTAGGAGTTTTATTCTGATTGGTGTGATTAAATGCGCAATCCATGGTGTGTATATTTCTGTCTAATAATCAATAAATTTTGTCGATTCAAAACAAAAAATCATTCTGTTACAATTTATAGAAATTTATGAAATCAGGAAATATAACTAAAAATGGCAAATGTACATGATGGAAGAATGTGTTTCAGTCAGATACTCTCAATACGTAAATCAAGTTCGATCTGAGCTCACGTAAGTTATTATAGTTTAGGTGGTGAAGTAAAATAGGGTAATAAGATCATATTTGTTTGCGAGGAACTTATGAGCAGTTCAGCACTTATTACATTTGTTACAACTCCATCCAAGTGCGTATCATTCATGCACGTTTAAGTTAACACTTGAACAAACACTCAAGTTCATCCTGCCTGCCAATGCTCCTCCTCACACTTATGTTCTCAAAATCACATTACACGAACAGGCAACCATATACATTTCTCACTTGTAAGCCATGCTCAAACAATTTCAAATCAGGCTGGACAAATGAACTATTATTATCACAATTAATATATAGGCTGCGACAATGCAACTGTAAGCATGTGTATCTCTGGTGGTGGATATGCTATTTGAAAACGAAGCACAGCTTAACTGGTAAGCTGCTTCACCTCCAACCAATAAGAGTTCGAGTCATTCCTTTACCGTTTAAAGAAAAAGATTGAATGTGTCAAACAAAAGTGTGGGATGCACAACCGACTAGAATCTATGTAGAAGCCTAGAAGGATATCTTAGTGCTTGCTTCAATGTGCTCTGTGAAAGAATTAATATAATGGCTTCCTGTTCTCATAAATTATTTTGCGGTGTACCAGCAATTTTAAATTGGCCCCATCCAAGGCAAATCTCATGCATCACTAGAACTGCTCTGGGAATATATACAGCCAAATAACGGATATAAACTGCTGTTAGCGCTCAACAGGGTAATAACTAATAAGATAAACAATTTCACACCTTCAACTTACTAAATTTTGTACCCTACATAGTTCAAGCTCCAACACAGCGCAATAATAAGGCAGAACATGTGGAAATTCGATTATTCAGCTCTTGCCTTAAACAACCGCTGGCCGAACATATGAACCCTGCAACCTCCTACTAAATTTAGTAAATAGACACTCCAAAGGGTAGCAAGATTAGATGGATCGAGTGCGTCAAGCTATATTAATTACTCCTTATAGTGCAAGTTTCAACCAGTTCTGCAGAAGACAACATTCTAGTAGAAACGTTAAGCCACCTCCAGAAACTTCACAGTGCAACATAATAATCTACTAGGATTCTGGAAACAGCACTCAGGAAAATTGGCTTAAACAGGTATTTTATGCATATACATATCTTATGTAACTCCAGAAACTTCACAGTGCAACATAATAATCCACTAGGATTCTGGAAACAGCACTCAGGAAAATTGGCTTAAACAGGTATCTTATGCATATACATATCTTATGTAACTCGTGGACATCCCGGATCACCATAAAACGAAACCTGAAGATGAAGTTCATGAAAAACTGCATCTTCTTCCAAAAGCATGATCTCTAATATATAAAAGCAGGTGAGTTCACCTACCATATGCGACAACGATGATAATCTTGCCATGGCTCAAGACAAGCGATCATGACCACGTATATGTCAGATTTGAGCTTCTCCAAACTGATTTAAATGAGATATATGAACCAAACAGAACATGTCGAATAGGTACACATATCAGATTATCATACTTTCCAGGTATTCCTCTTGGATAAAAGATACGATTCTAATGATGGACAAGACGGCTTAGCTTACTCTGATTAATAAGCTGAGACCAGATCAATTCATTACACGGTCATGGGTCACTATGGAGAAAAAGGATAAATCCAATTCTCAACCAGATCTTGACCTCAAATCCTCAATATTTGTTAAAATAGAACTCTTTCAACACCACTATCGTTCAAATTACCAGCTTGTACAACACCTGCTTCTAATTATACATCTCATGTGACCAGACAATGCAAAAAATTTGATCTATCCTTTACTCAATTGGGGACAGTCATACAACATAGCGGATATCTTACTTCTGATTTATACAGATATCATAATTGCTGTTTACTCTAGATATATTCTTTGCTGATTTATTTCTTTTCTTCTGTTACATCATACCCATCAAAGCCTGCAGACATCTATTGTTCATATTTCACAACATAGAGGCTCAACATTCTGACCCAAATACAGAAACTTACCAACTAGCAACCACAGAGCTATACAACATCAATGGTTGTGTTTTCTCAAAGAGGTTCTTTAATTCACACCAAACACCTCCACAGTAGTGTTCTCAACCAGATCTAAATCTTGAATGATGCACAGTAAACTTTGCCCAATAGAGATTATGACATTTTAGAAGAAACAAAAATTTGAGCAAATGTTAACAAGAGAAACAAGCATATTTCCACAAGATAAAATCTACTTCCTACGTCCCATAATGAGGTTTACAATTGCTAATTGAGGGGTAGAATAAGGATTATTTTATTTTTTACTTAAATACTGTCAGTAGGTTGGAGAAAGAAAAAAATTAATAGGTTAAGTAATTGGTAGTGGGTTGGACAATTAATGACAGTGGGGTTGGACAAATAATTTTAATATTATAACTTTACCAAAAATGGAAACATGAACGTGTGACCAGGACGCCAAAAATGGAAAGTGTAAACCTTATTCAGGGACGGAGGAAGTAACAATTAAGGAAAAATATTTCTCTGAAACTAATCATGCCTTGTAACTTTCATTTGGAACAGGAAAAAGAAAACTTAAACCTTGAAGATTTCTGCACCAGATAATATTACTCTAGTGAAAATTTCAGATTTACTCGGTATCAAGCGAAAATCATGCGCACTAATTCATTGCCAATAGTACCATAGAAACCACAAGTGACCTTAAAGATGCATAAGACAGTAGCAGTTTGTAAGTTACACAAGAAAATTAGCAAACCTCACTGGCACCGTGGAGATGAAGAGCAATACCCTGTAAACCAAAAGAGCAGGTCTCAAAAATGTTTGCACCATGATAGAAGATAAAATCTCCAAACACAAAAAGAGAACAATGAAAGATATCGTTACTCACCGAAACAGTATAACAGTTCAGAGCAGCATTCCGGTATCTCCAGAGCATTCCTCCGAAACAACCAAATCATTGATCAGATACGTTTCAAGGTAATTGTACATGCATGTTGGAGAGTATATGAAGAAAGTGAAACGAATATATCACCAACTAACAAACAATCAAACTCAATAACAATTTTTTTTATTCTGGAGGTCCTGGAGAACAATATGATTATTGGGGCTCACGTATACTAGACTACATGAAAGACGAAAGATAGAGCTACTAGGGCGTAATGCCTTCGAGACTATAGGAAAGAGGGAAAAAAAGAGCTACAATCCTCGTCTAGAATACAGCAAAGATGAGAGTAGAACCACAGGAATGTCAACGAGAAGCATCAAATCAGTCATTAATAACCATATAGACAAAAGCATGACGATGCACCAGGAAACTAATATATTTCAATTAATTAATACGTGGAAGATAGCAATGATGGAACCACTGCAATATCCATATATTTTTAAAGGCTCCCAAGTAAACTCCAAAGCAACAAACCAAGGTACCTTCTCCATAGTGACTTTATTCATCTAAACCAGTGAACGGTTGCCTCACAGCACAGGTAGATTTCCTGAATGAAAGATCACATTAGACTCTCTAGGATCTTAAAAACTCCATTGCAAAGAAAAACAGATGTAAAAAAGAAAAATATTGAACAAACAAACAGGAATCCAACTATCCAAAGGGACTATTAATAGGAGACAAATGTTCACCAATTATAAGGACAACAGGATAAAAAAGCACGTGGGAAATTGACAAGAAAAAACAATTTCAAGTTTCTTATTATTTCCAAAAGAGACACAAGTACACCATATATGTGTATATGAAGGTATTCGATTTCCACCATCTCTTCCCAGGCATACAAAAGCCTTGAAATTAAGAGCTGACTCAGGTCCAGAACAGTATCAGCAGAACAATGAATCTATTTAAAGCTCTCATCTATGGTAGCCATTATAATTAGTACAAAAGAAAAGTAAACCACCATTTGACGAATTATCTTACAATAGAACAGAAAACATCCCATGGAAAGAACTCCCAGTAAGAAGCCTCCCCCAAGGTCATCTCTAAGAGAGTCAATCATTTCACCAGTCTCTTGAGTACTTTCCTCCACCCACAGATGACAAAGAGAGATACCCAATCATTAGATAATGGCTGCTGAGTACATCAAATTCTATAATTATCTGAAGCATAACTTCCAAAGAATCAGCATCAGAGTTCACTTGCCAGTGATGAATGGGTGGCTTAAAGCCTGTGACACAGTCAACCTCTTGTCCGGATCCAACACAAAAATCTTTTCCATAAGATCTTTGAAGTTAGATACCATTTTTGGATCCTCACCAGATGATCCAGAAATTAAAGAACCAAAATCGTTTGGTTTAATATTTACCAGGAGTCTCCTGATTATCTGCAACAATAAAGAAAAACTTGAAAGATTCAGAATTATTCTAGACCAGCAAATAAAATGATGCTTTAACTACCTAGAAGAAATTTGAAGTTTGTGTAAAGGATGCATGCCTTTTTAGTGACAGGATCTTCCTCTGTCGCAAGGAAATTCAAATCCTGATCAAAGTGCTGGTCTGTAAATCCTCCCTGCAAAAATGTAGAAAGGACTCGTAAGATATACATTACTAACAAACTAATTCACAAAAAACAAAGAGTCATTCATATTACAGACCTTTCGGAGCATCTTTTTGGGAAATGGGCCTTTAAGTTCCATGTGAAGACGGAGCATATCATTATTTGTAGCACCAGGAAAGAGGACCTTTCCAGTGTAGAGCTCAAACAAACAGCAACCAACAGACCACATATCCATAGGATGATCGTAAGGCAGACCTAAAACTATAAGAGTAGAGAACACATCAGCTATAGCACCACTGGATTTCAAAACCAAAATCAAATCAAAACAAAACATTTAAAGATACTTACTGATCTCAGGTGCCCGATAAAAGCGGCTTACAAGGTATGGAGTGATTTCATTTTTACCAGAAAACATTGCATTCCCGAAGTCGCACAGCTTCAGTACATTTTTCGCCTCATTTACCTACACAACATATGCAAACATCACGGGAGTAAAAATACACATCCAAGAAATAGCCAGGGCAAAATTTGCAGTAGACCGGCAAAGAAGTTGTTTAGTACATACAAGCATATTATCTGGCTTGATATCACAGTGAAGAACGCCACAATTCCTTAGATGCTTCAATGCTATGAAGAGTTGTTTCGCGTATGTCCTTACAGCAGTAAGTTTGAGACCAATATTACGACCAAATTTCTTTAGAAGTTCGCGCAAATTCATATGGAGAGACTCAAAAACTAAACATAGATGATTTCGAAACTTGAAGTTGGAGAGATAACGAACACAATGGCGCTTATTATCAGGGTCTGCTCCAGCTAACTTATTCAGTATGATCAATTCATCCATGCCTGCTTTGTACCTGGGAGATCCAAAGGAATAAAGAATTAAGTGCATGTCTAGAATAAGCTATTGAAACAGCATATTTCACGTCAGCCCAGAAACTGGCCATGATTACTCACATAGTCTCATTGTTACGTATAATCTTGATTGCCACTTCTTCAGGGTGACCAGACGCAGCATGGAGATCTTTTGCACGTACAACAGTAGAGAATACACCTTTTCCATGAGCAGCAATTATTTCATATCGGGTATCAAGTATTTCTCCAAATCTATAACCTGAATTTAGAAATTATATCAACATTAATGAATGTGGATACAAGTACAATGCGATAGAGCATGGGGATAAGCTGATTGAAACTTTTACACACAACCAATGCAAGTTGTCCGATTAGAGGAACATACTTGTAGAGATCTCAAACATCATGAACGTACACAACAATAGAATTAATGTGAAAGCACAATTTCTGCCCATTATTCAAAAAAAGAAAGCTGCCAGCAACATCAAAGACAAAGGAGACATGCTTGTAAAGTGGTAATCTGACACATACCATAGTATCCTTCCGCGTCATCCCAGTTGTCATTGAGCCCACTTCTTTCAACAGCCACAGCTTTGCCCTATGGATTGTCCACATTACAAACTTATTTAAGACATTAAGCATTATCATAATGACAAAGGAAGAACAATAGCTTTTGGAATATGCAACTGCAAGGAAATGGTTGTTGGCTTGTTGCAGAAAGGAAACAGAACAAGATTACATTATTCAAGTACAGAATCCAACAAAATGAATACCAGGAAAGAGACGAATCTCAGGAAGCAAGAGCTTCATGACAACTTTTAAATTATGACAGAAGACACAGAACTACACAAACTTGTAGATTGTGCAGCGATCTCAGTTTTAGAAGCAGCCCGCTACGGATTTAGCTGTAGCAGGCTACTTTACTGTTGCGCTATCTCGCCCCTCATGGCAAATAGCGTCTGCTATACTAAAATTTCAGGGTAAATTGACAAACTTACCCCCGACTTTTAAGAAAACCTAAGACAGCCTACTACTTTTTGTTTCTTCCATTCTCTCCCCCTTCCCCCTCCGTTGCTGCTGCTGCAATGCAACAGACTTTTAAGGCCAATTCCGCCGGAAAAACACTCCTCTACTTCTCTAAAGTCTTTCTAGAAAAGTGTATATCTCTTCATGCTTTAATTGACCAAATTTCATTTAGATTATTGTTAAATTGAATTGGGATTTTCTATAATTCATGATTAATTACTTCAATAGTCCTTAATTATTGTTTATTATGTTAGATCTGAATGGGGAACCTATGATAATTAATATATAGGACTTCTTCTTATCATTTGTGAGCTCATTCACAAAGTACTAATATGTTCATTTTATAATAAATTCTGAAACTTCGCGATCTCACCGCGACACGACCACAACGAGACTGACAGCTATGGAACTACATAAGTTTATGTATTTATGATAAGCATGAAATGTAAGACTTACTGTTTTACGGACTCCAGCAGGTGATTCTCCAAATATATCATCCCGGAACATATCATCAGATCTCTCACTCTGCATCATGAATCATAGAATTTAAACATATGTAAACAACGGCAGCAACATGAAGGAGACGGGAGATTTGAAAATCTAATGAACAAATACAATACAGAAAAACACCGGGGGACCACCAAAATCAATTAACAAGATCAAGAGTTAAATCACCTTAGGGGAACCCTCTCCTAGTCCACCAGTTCCGGTAGGCCTCTCAGCATCTGGAGGCTTTTGTGAAGGTATTTTACCAACAGCAAAGGAAGACTCAGCAGCATCACTAACTGCACCTTCTCCTACGTTCTCAGCGTCTACATTAACTTCAACAACAGGCAGTTGCTCAGGAGACTCTGCAATTTTCTCATTGGCTGTCAACATTAAAAGCAACTTTCATCAAGACAGAACACTGAATTCATAGCTTCTCTAGCAGTAGCATAAGGAAAAACCTAGTTATACTAATGAAAGGAGAATAAATAGAGAGCTTACTTTTATCTTGCAATTGACTGCCAATTTTTTGTTGATTTTTGTACTTTTCCAGGATAGCTTGCCTTCGCCTCCTACTTTCCTCCTTAATTCTCTCAACCTCATCCTCTTCCTGTTCTGCCAGTTGCATGGAAATCCTCTGTTGATAGTCCTCTTCATCCTCTTCCCTGAACCACAAGAAAAACAACATTGAACAAATTACGAAATATAAGATTCTTCAATAAACCGTTCAAGAAGGAAGTTTACCTTTCTTCTTTATCATTAACCCTCTCCATTGCATCATCTTTGGAGCTCAAATTCTCTTTTTCAGTTCTAGTTGATCTTTCTCTATAATTTTCAGAATATCTCCTATGGCTGGAACCATTCTCTCTTTCCCTTTCACCATTTCCATCTTCATCACCATGTCTTTGGCGCCTACTGAACCTATCATTCACATTATCCATATTCCTATCCCTCTCTCTGTCCCTACTCCTAGCCCGGGCACCTTCACTGACCCCATCTCTGAACCTGTCCCTATCAGCATTTCTCTCCGTTCTTACGTCATGCCTGTCCCTGTCCCTGTCCATCTCCCTTCTGCCCTCTCTCCCCCTCTCTCTTCCCATTGTATTTTCCTTATAGATCCCTCTTTCCCTCTCACTTCTATCTCTATCTGGAAGTCTGGAGATTTCTCTATCCCGTTCCTTGTCCTCCCTCTCCCTGGCTGTCTCTCTAGTTCTATCCCTTTCTCGACCCCTATCTCTACTACTCTCCCTATATTTGTCATGAGACTCCCTGCCATAATACCGTTCTGTTCTCTCTGCATATCTGCTAGAACTACGCTCCCTTTCTTTATCCCTAGGGTAATCTCTGCTGTTATGTCTGTAGTTTCTACCATTTTCAATCAACCTTTCCTCTCCAGATTCACTCCTATGATCTTGTTTTATATGATAACGGTCCTCCATCCTACGCGGAGTACCCATGGCAGAAGTATCTTGCAAAATACTTCGAGAGCGAGACCTTCTCCTAGACTGCTCAGGTGATCTCAATCTTTTATGAGAACTCTCCTTCAGAAATTTATCATGCGATTCGGGGCCTGAAACAGGATATCTTCTTCCGTGCTCGACGTCATCTTCAGAGTCCGTCATTTTCTTGTACTTTATATGGGAAATTTCCTCACCATCTCGGTGATTTCTAATTGCATCACTATGTGCAGGACCCTGGGAGTCAGTTGCTATTCGCACGTCTAGCTTGCCACCTTTTTCCCCATCCACAAAATCCTCTAATTTCAGTGATTTTCTATGAATTCTTTCCACAAGATCATCATTAACACCCTGCAATGACATAAAAAATGTAAGACATTAAAGCTAAATTATCATCACATTACTTGTAACTATCCAATCGCTTGCAACAAACTTAAACCATATAACCAAATCTTACAAATCAATTGAAAGCCATCAGTTCAGTCTTCTGGAAAGTGGAAACTCCTACGATATCTTTCCTGGCAACAAAACAAAATCAAGACGCAAAGCTACCTACCAAGAGTAAAAAATTGCTGGTTCGCCTCTGTTTACTGCTTCTAGAATCTTTTATTTAAAAAATATTTCAACCATGATAGATAATTTATCAAACAATCCCAAAGGCAGCACTATTTAAATGAGGACCCTATCCATGGTACGGGTAGCCTACTTAGAAGAAATTATGACGTTTTGCAGTGAGGTGCCGAAATTCATGAACAGTGCACTAGTTGACCCTCAATTCAAAAGAAGCCTACTTGAAAGAAAGCATGCAACGCAAACTCAATATTAAGTTACTGTAAGAGAATTGTAAAAAGGAGAAGGGCTGAGTGATTCAGAACAGACCGTGTTAATATCGCCTGCATTCTCATTTGGGTTAATTTCACCAGACTCAACATCAGAATCCAAACTCTTCAACTTGTCAGCAGCCAATCCATCATCAACAATCTCCCCTTCCTCCATATCGTAATCCACACCATCGAAACCCAGCCCTGTCTTCAGAACAAGGCCATTATTTTCCAATTTCGCTTCTTCCACACCAGATTCGTTTCCACCTTCCACCAGCTCTGCCTCCGAGATCGTGGACTTTTCCTTACTCTCATCTTTATCTTTCTTGCTCCGGTGATGGTGACGGTGGCTGCGGTGGTGGCGATGCTTGCGTCGCTTCGAGCGCTCCTCCGCATCATCGGGCGAGGTTGAGCGGTGATGCTTTCGACGCGTAGGTTCACCGGAATCACTAGCCATGGGTGATTGAATTGCGATCGAGAAAATTGGAATCGAATTTAGGGCTAGGGTTCTTGTGAGATAAGAGAGAATTGGGGGTCTCGTAAAATCACGGCAGGTGTAGGTCTCTCACAGGCACAAAGTAAAATACTGTATCCCCCGTACACTCGTT